>APFE030004138.1:67595-93164 GCA_000404065.3 Pinus taeda
CAAGCTGTTTTAAATAAAAACAGCAGTTTCGTAGCGCGCTACGAAACTGCTGTAGGTGATGATTTTAACGCAGACAAAAAGTTTGATATTATGAGCGGGAATTTTGAAAGAGAGACACCTGTTCATCAATACAGCCTACAGCACATCAAAAACGTGGCAACGTTCCATACCTTGGGTTATTAAAGGCTCAAAAAAATGTTGTTATATATTTGAGCAAATTGTGGAAAACAGAAGCCGAGAAGTAGGGGACATCTCCTAATACCACGGGGCAGATAAGGATTCAACGTTCAAGGTCAATGTGGAGTATTAAATGTCCAGCTTATCCAATTTGAAAGAAGACCAGGTGTCAAAGAACGAGGAGTAGCCACTATGGCATGGAAACGGAGTTAGAGTCCTAGTTAATTTAGAACTTTTTAAAAATTCCAGTCAGCACTTTATTGTATTTAATAGTCAGTTAAATAGCTGATAGGTGTCATTAGAGATAAGGATCGAGTTATTAAATTCCCCCCATGCTGGAGGAGGAAGCTCGAATTAGTTAGAATAAGGATTCTATATATAGCTGAAACAACAATGTAATGAGGGTTGGAAATTTTGTAACAGAAGTACTGTTTTAGCTTATGTAAAGACCATTTTCAGTAATATAAGTTATCTGTTTTTCTTCTCAGGATTCATGAAGGATTTCCATGTTCAGAATGTGTGATTTGTTTTTTCCTTAATGTCTTTTTTACAGTTGCATGGATGCATAATCACTCAGAATTCACTGATTGTGCTCTGACTTCCTGTATGCATGTATGAACTGTGGTTTTATGTGAGTTGTGTTCTAAACATCTAAATGCTAAGTGCCCTGACTTCTATGAAAAGGCAGTATCACTGTTTACTGAAGTATGATTGACTCCATAGGCCCAATGGAAACTTATGTAATGTTTATCCAGTCACCAAATTTGTTAATGTTATCCCACAAGAGTTAGCCATCTTAATTTAAGTCAAAATCAATAACCCTTTGAGAGAGCCCTCTCAGGCTAAGGAGGCTAAGCCTTAGTCAAAAGATTGGTTTGAAATAGTTACTTGAAGTCTTCCTGGTCTGCAGCCTTCCAGGGTTTGATTTTGAGATAACACCAGGTAGAAAGAATTTTACCATGTTTATTCAAATAAGCTTGTGTCTTGCCTTCCCACCACACTAGCGCAGTTCCTCCAAGCTGAAGGCTAGCCAGCTGAATCTTTCTCCTTTCTGAATCGATGTTCTGCACCCTGCAATATACATCTTTTAGTCTAATCCAGTTATCTAGATTTTCTACATTTAATTCTCCATCATAGATTGGCAAATCAAACTTTACATCTAATTTAATCAAAGATGTTTTCTTCTTTTTCTTTTCAGGGCTAGGAGATGAGGATGATGGAGGAGATGATGGAGGAAGCCTTTCCCATTTCCCTTTGCCCTCTGGGGCATCTAAAGAAGGTTCCTCTACTCCTTTATCTTGTTTGGGTGTCGAAGTGCTTTCACCTCGACCCTTCTTGAATTCTCGATACATCTCTTCTACCATGGCTCTCATGGTCATGAAACTGTCCATGAATTGAGATTCTGATTCCAATGGGACTTGTTCTGCCATTTTCCTCATAGGATAGACTCTTGCAATTTCTGGATTAGCCTCAACTAGTTCTCCTTCTCCTAATTTGAGCTTTGACCTAGTTAGCATTCAACAATCCAGCACAAGCTTGTCTAACCTTAGCAAACCTAAAGCTCTGATACCACTTGGTTTGAAAATGAGATCTTAGACTAATATTAAGATATTATAGACTCATGTGCATGGATTTTCCTACATTACTTAGTGCAACGGATCAATAAGATTGCGAATAATATAGGTAATGAAGCAGTTAAAGAAACATAATAGACAAACACACATAACACAACAAGTTTAATATGGATTTCACCCAAAACTCTTGTGCTACATCTCCTGGTCTAGCCTTTAATGGTGACCTCTCTATTATGTCTTCAAGAGCAGAGTTTTACAAAATGTGAGCTCAAATTGAGTCTCAACACAACAGATACAAAACAACAGGAGTTTGCTTGAATCCCTCAAGTCTCTCTGAGTACACAGACTCTTTCTCTCCTTCTCTGGCTATGTTTTCTCTCTGTCTCTACACTACTTGTCTTGTTTCTATCATTTTGTGGCTTTTTAAGCCAATCGGCATTGTCTGTTCATTTCCCCTTCTAAGCTATTTGGCTTCTGGCCTTTGTACACTCAAATCCCCTCTGAGCATTAAGCAATCATTGCTAAATGTCTTTAGGGATGGTGGCCACCTATTCTGTAATGGAAGGGACCATCGGTGCTTTAGAACTCCCCAAAATAGTCGTTCTCTGTTTACACAGAGAAATGCACAAAACATGGGAAAATCTGCCCAAATGCGGTCTATCAGACTTCAAAAATCATTAATTCCACCCTATGTTCCCTTCAGATCCATCTTTGGGTGCAATCACAATTGATTGTTGCTCAATAGTTATTATTGATTTTGGGTGGCTTATGGGCCCAGGATTACTCGCCTGAAAAGGGTGGTTTTCTCTCTCTGGCGCCTAGCCACGTGGCAGCCAGTGTATGGGCTCGGGCAATACCACTTACTACCTACAGCCCATCTGAAATTCCACTCGTTTTGGAACTCAAAAAATATACCGTTGCATCTAAAAACCATTTTGGGTCCATTATATCGCATTATTCGCATTTCCTTTGGTTTTAATTTATTTAACGAAAACACAAATTTACATTAAAAAACGCATTTTTATGGAACTCAAAAGATATATATTTTGGCCCATAAGACCCGTCAGGTTCGGCTTTATCACAATCACATTTGTTATTGGCCCCACTCCTTTGCATTGCTTCAATGTGATATTGCGATATCGCAATCGCACATCGCATAGTCCCCAGGCCTTTGTATAAGTGCTCCACTGTATTTTGTTGATGCAATATTGTGGGTTAACTTGGGCTGTCAATCTGCGCGCTTGATTGATGGTCCTCATTGACTCGCGTTGATCGTTGTCACAACGTTCGCATGGTAGCCTCCAATAGACATCGCCGATTGTGATATGCTGATCGGATCTAGACCATTCATTGGCCAAATCTGATGGCTCCTATGCATCACTTCTTTGACCTCTGATAACTCTGTTTTTGGCCATTTCTTCATGTTTTTCATGCCTGATAGTGTAATCTGCCTTTTGTAAGGTTTTTCCTTATGCGATAGTTTTTTACATTTGAAGACTTAGAGGGTTTTTATGATCCATTTTGGATAAGTATTGTTGCTCGAATTATTACAGCACCTCTGTCATTGTGTCCCAAATTTTTTTACTGATCTCATCAAGATCACCCTCTGTTAGCATCATGGGATCAACATGCATATGGTTATCAAACTTTTGTTTCTTTTGTTTCCCACCTTGCTACTCCTACGCATGTTTCTTTAGGATGAACAGAGTGGTTTGATCCTCACTGCCACCTCCTCCTTGCCCTGATAACTCTTTCTCATCAGTGTGGTGGGAAGCAAACTTCGCCCTTTCTTCTACGTCCTGTTGTTCACGTTCTTCTTGTGCTCTTTCAACACACTCCTCCATGTGGGTCTTCTCTGTAGCTACCATATTAGCCTCCTTCTTCTTTTGCGCAGCAAATGTGTGTGCTGCTTTGTTGGCAGCATCCTTCTACTTCTACGCAACAGAGCTTTTTATGCCTGTGCTTGTTCTAGAATCCAACTCCATAGGCATGCACCATTCTTGTGGCCCAAGCCCCACAAATTCCTGGATATTTGTATCCATCACCATATAAGGCAACGGGTGCCATTTATGCTCAAGGTCTTTGTGCGCTTTGATCGAGACCCTCTGAAAATCAGCTTTGAATTATGCATAAGCCGATAGTTGTGCGTACAAGGTGGGATACAACCTTGGTTGCTTGTTAACCTCCATATGCATATCCATCTCCATCATAACCCAAAAGATCATTGTCTCCTTAAAGCGCTCTAGATCTTTTGAGGCCCATGATGAGGCAAACCGTGCTGCCTCGAGAAGTTCTTCTTTGTGCGGAGGAAACTCGCTATCCTTCAATAGCTTCTAGGCAACCAAAACAATTGAAAACAATATCGAGGCGTAATCAAATGTTCTACTCTCATCCTGGGCCTTGTGACAATTCACGAGTAAATCCTGACATAGATACTTGTAGTGAACCCCCTTCATGCATTGAGAGGCGAGCGAAATGACCACCTTAGAAACTTCATCTGCATGGATTTTTCTCATTGTTTTTCCTTCTAGAATCTAGGTAGCCAACTGTACTACCGGGTATGACATGGAGGTGATAGAGTACCCGCATGACCTTTTAATCAAACAAAAATCCTTCTTCATTTTATTTGCCAAATCTTTCTCTCTGGCTTTTCCACCAAACTCCCTAGTAGAGTTTGCACCCTTGTAAGGTAACTTAGTGATCTTATGGATCAAAATGTCAGTGATAGGGATAGGCTCTCCTAGCCATAGGAACCAATTGTGCACTAGCGCAAGGATATGGTGCACATAGACTGTATTAATGGGGGTGTGGTGATAGTGTGACACCATTAGCAGATTGACCAATCTTGAATACTCAAAACTACGTACCCACTTCATGGGATCCAATGTTGTAACCTCCATTTCTTGAAAGTAGGTTTTATGCATGTACTTGTGAGTCTCCAAGTGCAAAAAATTTGTGTGGTTTGTGAGGTCCCAATCTTCAATTTTGAGCAATGGAATGCATGCCAGCATAGGACCCTCGAACACAACTTGCTTAGGCAACAAAGGTGTTGGCACTAAAAATTTTCCCATATCAGGATCCTTTGTGACCTTAACTTTTCCTTTGCGTGGAAAGATATACACAGGCAACCCCATCATAGGATATACTCCTTTGGCATCAATATCCTCCATTCCCTAGAATTCTTCCTCCTCCAGGTCCACAACTATTTCTGGCTTCTTATCCCTTTTCTACTTTGCCTGTGTTCTAGTATGCTTCCTCGATGACGCGCATTGGCACCGAATTCTTCAATTTTTCCTTTGTGGTTGGTTTCTTTTCCTTTTTAGTAGGTTACTTTTCTTTAGCCATACCCTGTTTTGTCCTAGGTGACCTCGACGTTATGGGCACCACATGTGTAGCCTCTAAACTAGACACTTCCAATCCTGGCACGTTAGACACATTTGCTCTCGAGCATAGTGCTTTGGCTAGGTTAGTGGCATTCATTCTCTCCATAAATAAATATTGGGATACAGGAGAACAATTTTCTAGTGACATAAATTCTTCCAAAACGCTTGGCTCATATGCGACAGGCAACAAAATTCACCAACAAGTCTTAGAGCGAAAAGTGTTCTCTGCTGGACCGACACACGTAATTTATAGGGGTTTTTGAATTCAAATCCAACCATTCCCCAAAATTTCTAATAATAAATGTTGTTTTGATAACATATATTCAAATATTTTTGCCTTAATTGCCACCATCCCACTCCTCCCATCTTCTCCTTGGCCGTCCCATTGTGAATAGTGATTTTAATGATCATTTTTCTAGCTAGGCTACGTGGTATCTTCCCCCATGGCACAACTTCCCAAGCAAAGCTTAAATTGTTGCATCTTTATCACTCTCCACATAGCCTACTTGTTTCCTTGTCCTCCAAGCTAGGTAGTGTAATTTATAGTCCCGCGCGCCCTTGCAACTACCTGGAGCACTAGGACTATCATGCTGCCATATAGTCATTGCACAGGATCCCCTGTATACAACTTCAACCTCCTTCCATTCACTCTTTCTAGGGCGGGTTCCCCATTCATCTTCAAGAGCTGAACTGTGTTGCCATCTATAATTTCTTTGACAATATATGGCCCAAACCAATGCATCTATAATTTATCCATAAATTTAGTGAACTTATTGTGATATAATAGGACAAGATCGTTTACCTTGAATGTGTGAAGCTTGATATGGTGATCATGTCACGTTTTTCTCATTCCTTCTATACTTATTGATGGATTCTTTCCAAAAATCAATCTTCTTCAAGCTCCATGAGCTGCGTGAGCCGTTATTCCAAGGCCTCGTGATCAGCCATATCCATCAAAGTTGTTATGCGCAGACTAGGCACAATGTATTCCATCATCATCATGGCTTCGAGCCCATAGACCAATCTGAATAACGTTTTTCATCTGAGATTATTCCTAGTAGTTCTATAAGACCATAGCACTGCAGGTATGTGTACATCCCAATCATTCCGTTGCAGGTTGCAAATCTTCTTTAGTGTGTTCTCCAAAATCTTGTTAAAGGCTTTGATAGTTCCATTTTTCTGTGAGTGATATGGTGTACTCTTCTGATGGTAGACTTGGAACTCCTCAGTCAACACACTGATCATTTCATTTAGAAAGTGCATACCCGTATCACTCATCAACATTTTCAGGCATCCAAACCTTGTTAAGACATATTGAAACAAGAATTTTGCAGCCATAGCCCCTTTACAATCCTTGACAAGTTATGCTTCTACCCATCTAGTTTTATATTCCACCACAGTGATAATGTAATGTGCACCCGTTTTCTTTCCAGGGGATTGAATTGGCCCAATAAAATCAATCGCACACTTCTCAAATGCCTACAAATATAGCCAAGGATATAGTGGTAGCTCATCTCTTCGTGAAAGTCTGTCGGTTCTTTGACATACATCGCATGCCTTATAGTATGCCTTGGAATCCTTATGCAATGTTGTCCACCATAGACCTGTGCACAAAATATTATGCGTAGTTTACTTGCCTACATAACGGCCTCTTGCAGCTCCCCCATGAGCTTCAACGAGAATTCTATCACGGTCAAAGTTTGGAATATATCTTCATAATATTTCGTTGGCACCCATTCTTTACAAATGTCCTGCAATGACTGAAAAGTTGGTTGTGCGTACTACTATTTCCTTCCTCTGCTGACTTGTGTATCCTTCCAGTGCCATCCCAGTAGTTAAGAAGTGAATAATGTTTGAAAAATGGTCATCTTCTACATGCACCGCAAAGAGTTGTGCATTCGGAAACCCTTCCTCCAAATTACTAGGTTCTTCCCCTATTTCAATTCATGATAGTTGGTCAGGGCCTGCATTTAGCCTCCCTATCTTAACAATGACTTCAAATTCATACTCCTGAAATAATAACAACCATCTAAAAATCACTCGCCCCCAACATAGGCTTGTTCACCAGATATTTCAAGGCAGAATGATCTGTATACATCTTGAAATGCTCTCCTAATAGATAATGCCTCAATGTTTGCAATGTGTAGACCATCGCCAACCCTTCGCGCTTAGTCATTGAATATTTTTTCTTGACCTTCGATAAATTTCTACTTGCGAAGGCGATAGGATGGTCTGGTTCTCCTTCACTAAAATGTGTTAGCACTGCACCCAATGCAATGCAATAAGCATCTACATGTACATGAAACTCCTTTTCCAATCGGGGAATACCAAGATCAGTGCAATGACCATCTTTTCTTTCAACATGTCTAAGTTGCGCTAACACTCTTCGTCCCAACAAAATGTTGCATCCTTCTTTATCAGTTTCTCCATAGGCACGGTAATTTAAGCATAAGCTTTGATAAATTTTCTATAGTATCTTGTATGTCCTAGCGTTGTGCACACCTGATCAACATTCCTAGGGGCCTATAAGTTCACAATTACCACAATATTTGTAGGTTCCACCATCAATCCTTGCTTGCACACAACATGACCCAACAAGATCCCAAAAGGAACACAGAATATGCATTTTTTCAAATTCAGTGCTATTTAGTATTTGCGACATGTATCCAAAATCAGGCATAGACTTGCTACATGGCGCTTCACTAATCCAAACACCATTGAGTTATCAAAGTACACTTCCATAAACTTATGAATGGACTCCTTGAACGTTGCTATGACCATGCAGGAAAATATCGCAAGTGCATTCTTTAGTCCAAATGGCATCACCATGTACTAAAAACAACCCCATTCCATTGCAAAGGTCATTTTGCTCCTATTCTCTGGCACGATCTTGATTTGATGATACCCTAAAAACCCATTAGTAAAGGAATAGGCATCCTGCCCTCCAACATTGTCGAACACATGATTTGTAAATGACGTAGGAAATGGATCGTGGACACATGCATCATTAAGCAACCGCAGATCTACACAAATCCTTATTTCGCCTTTTTGTTTCTTCTCTTGAACCACCATCAGGCTCACGCAATTGGATTCTTCAACAAGTTCTATGATGCCTACCTCCAACATCTTATCCATCTCTTGGTGAGCCTTTTCCTTATACTTAGGATTGAGGCGATAAGGCCTTTGTTTAATAGGCTTCGTGTTTGACTTTAATGTGATCTTCATAACACCCAAATCGTTAATTATGACCTTTAAATTTCAAAACTTAGTGGGGAAGATATCTTGGTATTCGTGAAGTAATTCAACAACTTTATCTACTGTGATGTCATCCCAATAATCCTTGATTTTTGCGAACTTCGATTCTTCCTCAGTGCCAATGTTTACTTGCTTTGTTTCAAAGGTGTGGAGATGTCCAAGTTTTCTATTTGTGGGCCTTTGACTTTGTGATGCTCTTCCACCTCTAGAATATTTATGTTTCGTGGGTCTCATTCTTCCTCCTCAGTGGTCACATTATAGCATTCTAATGCATGGTGCAGCTGGGTGCTCCATTCCGCTTGGGACCATTCCATAGGTTCCTTTGGTGTTCTTAAGATAACCACTTTAATCTCTTGTAGCGCTTCATCGATGCTTGCAAACCCATCTTCAAAACTGAAAGTCAATAAGAACCCTTCCTTCAATACATCCAATTCTATAGTGCCATGGAAAACTCCGTCTCAAGATACTAGTTCATGGGAATTGTATCCAAGGTATGACAAAATATGTGTACCCACTCTAGTTGCGGTTCTATCCCCCATGCCTTAGTCCATTTTTCTAGGTGATCACATAGATCATCCTTTCCATTATACTTCTCAGTCATTATGGTAGTATCACACCCAAACCGTAGCTTCATCATTCTTCTGTACTCTCTCCATCCAACAAAACTATCCTTATGCATACCCCACCATCGTGCAGGTGTAGCGTGCAACACCAACTCTAATTCTTGGAAGCAGTGGTCCTAAGGGTCTTCACACTCAAATTCATCCAAAATTAGATCTACATTAGTTAAACCATCATAATAAGGTAATTTTCTTACCTCTGACAAAACATGACGTAGCGACTTTGTCATCATATTGCATCATATGGTAGAAACTTCATGTAATCAATTCTACCAATTCTCTAACTCCTCGTCTAAGCCAAAGATGCAGGAACTCTCTCGGTCCCATGCAATCCACCCATATACAATTGGATTGATCTAGTCCTGATCTCATGTTATTATCTTGTAAATTTGATGCAGTTCATCATCACTTTTTTCATAATCACGGACTGGTTCAGTATAACATGCTCCTTCTGTAGGGTCTAGTGGCACTATAACCGTAAGTGACTTTATTTCAAATGGCATCGTTCTTTTCCTCAAATTGATGAATCCATTCATATGAGTAGCCTAATCTATTCCCAGGAGCGCGGAGTGAGGATTACTATCATCGATAATTTCTATAACTTCAAAGTCTACCACCGCACTCACACCTTCGATATCCACTGTTACCGCATATAATCATCCCATGGGGATGATTTTCCGCTGGTTCGCCATCCTGAGCTGAATCAGAGACCATTGAAGTGTGGGTATCCCCATCCTTTCCCATGTTTATTTCAGTAAAAAATTTGCATCAGACCCCAAATCCAAGATGACCTGGTCCATCTCATAATCACCTATCTGCGTTGTTAGCCTCATATCTCGTCCTATTTGTGCCTTATGCTTGCCAATATTTTTGACTAAGTAGTGTTCATCAAGTGCCTTTTCCTTACTGTCACATTTATTTGTTAATTCCTATAGGACTTCCACAACCTTTCTATTGCGCAACAGTTTCATGCAGGTCTCCAAAAACGTAGTGAGTACAGAAGGGTCAACCTCTGCAGGCACGCTGAGTTCTTACATCTTTCCCTGGCTTCCTGAGGTGGCGGCCTCCACGAAGCTCTTCTTGGCTTCCATAAAATTTTCCTTAGCGTGATCCAAGTCAAAGCCTACTTCTTTCTCTGGGGATTTGTGAACCCATCCCTATTCTTTAGGTTGTTTACCTCTATGAGCGTGAGTCGTCATTCCACTTCTTAGTACAATATTAAAGCTTTGATCTTCTTTAGAGGGCTCAACTCTCATCATTTGTAAATTCTGCATCGATTGTTGAGGTTGTGTTTTATTCTCTTGCATTTTAGCTATTAACACTGGGAATTCTTCTACAGTATGGTCGAACTGTCTGCAGTATTTAAATAAGGGTGTGTAGGATTCTAGCACTCTCGTGGAAGTGCCCTGACTATTTGCAGTTGTAGCATATAATATGATATCACCCTTTACTAGGTCCTCCTCCTTTTTAGCCTCGTCCTCAACCCTGATAACCTCTTCACACTCCTCCAACGCCTTGATCTAGAGTCCGCATTTATGCTTGCATATGGTACAAAGGGGTTCTTTCCATCATCATCTCATAGATTTGACAGTGGCACTCATCATGGCCCATAGATTTGCAAAAATTATAGAACAAATGTTGGGGTGTTTGAACGAACTTTTGAAGTAAATGGAAATTATCCATCACATGTTGCCCGGTAACTTGACAAATGACACACCATAGCGTAGTCCCCATGCTTGGCCCTGCTGGGTCTTCTAGTTTCAGGGGAATCGCCCCCCTTCCTGTAATATAATTCGTGTACATGGGACAATGGTCTTTATTGTGCCCATGTCCCTTGCACTTCAAACACCATACTTTTGCACACATTTCTAGTTTAATCTCCTTGTCCTTTTTCAAACTCCATAATTCTAGGTGTAATATTGCTAACTGTGAGTCAATCTATTGCAACCCTAGATTTTTTGTTGTGATAGAGAAATCCTCAAATGGGGTAGAAGCGATGCAATAAACCAGTCATGATGCTGGCGATCTGTGATCTGCATGTTAGCCTGTTTGATCTGGCACTTCAACCTCTGATCAAAATTCCAAGGCATCTCCTCAAGATTCATCATGATCTCTTTAAATTCAATCACTGACTGTGAGTCAGATTTAGGCTTGCTAAACTCTTTGTTCAAAGTTGTTTTAGTCTCTACTAGCATCAAAAGAGGATTATTAGTGCAATACTTAATGTACCAAGTTAATGCATGATCCTGCAAAGTGGTAACCAACTGTGCCTTCTTTATGTTATCATCGGTGATTTGTTGCGTTGTCCATTATTCACAACAAACCATAACTTCTCAAGATCTTCACTTCCTATGCCCTTGAAGAATGACATTTTCATTGTGTTCACCATGTTGAAAGGTGATGGTGGAGGTGGAGGTGTGGGCGAAGGTGTATGCGATGGAGGTGGAGATGGAGGTGGAGTGGATGGATGATTTTTTCTAGGAATCCTTTGAATGATTAGATTAACAACACTTCATGGTGTAGTATTCCCCACCCCTTTGTCGTCACTTGAAGGAGGTCCAATCAATGGATTATACTCTGGTCCATATCCTTCACGATTTATAAAGAATCTTGCATTTTTTGTAGCTCCAAACATCAAAATAATGGCATCACCCATTTTTTACATAACAACATTTTAGTCCAAGTATTCAATGATCTTAAATGATTACCTTGTGGTATTTTAGAGAATCTTTGCTCCTGTTCACTATAGTTGATTGAGGTATCGACAGAAAATTATGTAACAAATCCTCCTAGAATTCAATCGACTCAGTGATCAACATCCTATGTTATCTTGTTTTCAGAAGCTTCTAGTCGTCACAATAATTCTTGAGTCCACACTATAGGACTATTGAGCTTCCACCTTCCTTGACTATCTGCCAACTTGGCCAACCACTCGTACAGTTCAATGGGGAAGGTGCAGAAGAATATTTCATGTATCTTTGTATACATATATCTATTCAACCAATCTTCCTTTGATAGGTGTGGATTCCTTTTTTCTTGCGTCGCGAACTCGTGAACCTTTCGATCCAACCACTTTTCAATTTCTTTCTTGATCGAGTTCCAATGATGTGACATCACACATCTCTTTGAATCAGATCCTAGTCCTAGCAACGGAACCATTTGTTGGCTTAGGGGGTCTTGACCCAGGTTCAGAGTTAGTTGTGCCAACCAACAAAACCCTACACTACTAGCCCTTTTGTCAACAACTCATGTAGCGCAGGTTGCAGTCTCACCCGAAGCAATATGGTGGAATGCAAGAACCAAGTTTTTTCATTCAGAGACTAGTGTGATGTCTTTCAGCACCTTGGATCTGCCTTCGTGTAGATTGATAAACTCCTACAACATGTTACTTCAACTCAGTTAAAATGACCTTCATACCTTCGCGAAGGCCCAAGATCAGTCTTTGTGGACCTTTAACAATCAATTCACCTACTTACACACATAAAAATTCAGTCCTAAATTGAAGTTCACGTAGATCTACTTAATTTGTCATAAAACATAAGAGAAATCACTAGAATCTTCACAGAAGTGTCTAAGCATTCATTTCATATATTATTAAGATAAATTCAAGACATTCACGTAGAATTTAATCAGTAATTCATAAAAACATGTCATTCATTAGTAGCATATAACATTAACATAGATAAATATATATTCTTAGTAATTCTTCAGAAAATTGTCTTTATTAATCTTCAATTCACTTATTATAGAATCAAACTTCCCTATGCACACAGCTACATGGGTCCGCGCACTTAGCTGCGAACTCTACCTAGGCCTCCGTGCACTTGGTTGTGGAGCCTTCCTTTCTCTAGCTAATCACAGGAAGTAGAGCCTTCCTTCCTTAGCTCCTGCCCAAGACTCTTCAATGAACCCAAATTCTCTATCTAATTTACTTCTTAATCTTGCTAAGACTCAACTATTTATAGATTTTTCCATACAATGTCATGGTCTATGGATCATGGATGAATCTTAAAACTGACTCAAACTTTACTTAAAATAAGGGGCTAATTCCCTTTGACTCTTATTCATCTACGTGCTCTACTTCCACAAATCACAGAGACTTTTCATCTTTTACAAAATCGTATACAAGAAAAAAGGACCAATTAATTCCATTCTACCCCTGGGGACCCTCTCCCAACAACCATAAATGAAAAATATTACCTTGTTAGGAGCTATGAAGATAAATATATAAAGTGGACCACATTGTAGCAGGGAAGGGAGAAAGATGTACCAAAGTTCACAAATATTTTTCATACCCTTCACATGAAGTTGGATTTCAAGGATTCTTAGTGGAATTTGGTACTCAAGTACCGTGGTTGTCTACACAAGTACATCTAGGACGAGATAGATTTCGTGGATATCTCCTCACTTAGTTCTACCAATTCATACGCTGTCTAGATCGAGCATAAATTTAAACAAAAGAAGTGATACTTTGGATCTGCAAATCTGAAGTAAGGGAAAGGCACCCCCAAATTGCAGAACAAAGGACAAAGCTAAGGCAGGGCGACCCAAGAGAACCCTTCGAAGTCAGAACAAAAGAACAACACCATGAAGACAAAGAAGGACATAGAGAAATGGTTTGAGCTCCACAAGAACCCCACTCACAACACAAGTTAGTGTCGAGCCAAGCAGTCACTGGTGGCTGAGTTGAAGTCTTCTAAATCAAATGCATGTTTTGACTTTGAGTCACAAATTGACAAGGGGAATAACAAAGGGAAGTAGATCATTGATACAGAGCCTAGTGACACCATTTCCACCATCAAGATCTAGTAGTTTGAGCTAAATATCTAGAGGAGGAGGAGCGACTCTTCCAATCACAAATGTGGGTCAAGGGTTATCCGCTGTAGTTCATTATGGATAGAGGAAGTCAAAAGAACCTCATTTCAGAAGAGGTCGTGAAGCATTTTGGCATACCAACCACACCACACCCATATCCATACACGACTAGGTGGCTTCACCAAGGGTGAGATCTCTACATCAACCAATAGTGCCACCTTCCTTACAACATCAAGCCCTCCATAGATGAGGTATTGTGTGATGTTGATCCTCTTCAATTTTGTGATGTCTTATTAGGCAAACCATACTTGTGGAAGTGTCATGTTGTGTATAATTATAGGCCTTGCATTATCATTATTTCTTTGAGAAATAAGCTATACAACATATCGAAGGTAGCACCACTTATCGCCATCTCTTTGATATCTGCAAAGCAATGCAGTAAGATCATTTCCCAAATTGGAATTTTTTTCTTCCTTATGATTCACCCTTAGGGAAATAATAAGAATTTGTTCACATCCATAGGTTATAGACAAGTCTCATATACACAGAAAAAATAGATGGATAAGGTCATGCAAGAGTACAGGGACATCTTCACCTCACCCACATGGGTCCCCCAACACTGTCGGGTCAAGCACTCCATCGATCTGTCCCCGAGTGCATTGCTACCCAACAAAATGATCTAACGAAGCTCTATTCTGGAGAATGATGAAATTAAGAGGCATATTCAAGAGAAGATGCAGAAAGGGCTCGTCAAGCAAAGTTTATCAGCCTCTGGGAGCCCAATCGCATTGGTACAGAAGAAAGACGACACCAGGAGCCTCTATATTGACTATCGGGAGTTGAATAATATCATTGTCTTAAATAGGTATCTAATCCCACATATTGATGACCTTTACGACCAACTCAAGAGCGCCAAATATTTCAGAAAGATTAACTTGAAGTCGGGTTATCACCAGGTATGAATTGAACCCTTTGATGTGTGGAAGACTGCCTTCAAGTTGAAGGAGCACCTTTTCGAATGGTTGGTCATGTCTTTCGAGTTGATGATGAAATACATATTATAGCCCTTTACCAACACATTTTTGGTTGTGTACCTAGATGATATCCTGATCTTCAGCTGGATTTGGGAAGAGCACATACACCATATTCGACAGGTCCTCCAAACCTTGCCACAGCACAAATTGTGTGCTAATTTGGAGAAATGAACTTTTGGTATGACACATGTTCAATATCTGCGGTACATAATTAATGAGCAGGGTGTACATGTGGACCTAACCAAGATACAAGTTATTTGAGATTTTCCAACCTCAACCACTCTAAAGGAGCTCCGCAACTTTTTGGGTCTTGCCAATTTCTATCGTAGGTTCGTGTTCAAATTCTCTCATATAACTTGGCCTTTGAGTCAAGTCACCAAGGGTGAAGCATCACCTCTACTTGACACCAATGCTCACATTATCAGAGGTGCAACAAGCATTTAAAATATAGACATACACATCCAACTATGCTATTGGTGTAGTTCTTACCTAATAGGGGCATCCAATGGAATATCATAGTGAGACACTTTCAGATACAGTCTGAAATCATCCCACTTATGAAAAAGATATATATTCCATTATGGGGAAGGAAACGATTATCCACACAGACCACTAACCCCTATAGTTTATAAAGACATAAGGGAAGTTGCACGATGATCACCATCAAAAATGGTCCACATACCTACAACAGTTCCATTTTAACATCATGTACAAGAAGGGTGACACCAATAATGTTGCAGACTATCTTAGTTGACCATATCTTATGGTGCTAACCACTGTGCTTGACTCATGTGGACACGAGACTTCGGTGTGGTTGCATCTTTACAAGAGTGATCCAGAATTCAAAAACACATACTAGATGCTCCTTGAAGGCAAGCAAGTTCTAGATTTTCAACTCCAGGGTGCACTATTATGCCATCTACGATACCTTTGTGTTCCTACAAGTGAGCATCCTAAGATGTTTTAGGAGGCGCAATAAAATCGTGTCGTTGGACATTTTGGAGTAGAGAAAATAGTGGCAGTGCTACATAAGTATTTTTATTGGCTAAACCTTCGACAGGTTGTTGGGAAGTAAATTAGGTACTCTACTACCTGCACCATTTCCAAACCATAAAGAAAGAAGAAATGCCTATATACTCCTCTACCTACTCCTATTCGGCCTTTGGAGTCCATCTCCATGGATTACATGTTAATCCTTCCTCCTACTAAGCATGGAAATGACTTCGTATTCATGGTCGTCAATAAATTTTCTAAGATGGCCATTCTGGAAACCTACAAGAAAAGTATCATAGTAGAAGCCATTACTAATATCTTATTTGAACCAATGTGGGTACATTTTGGGATCTCACAGTCCAATATCCCAAATCAAGATAGAAGGTTCCTGAGTACATTTTGGTTAAGCCTTTGGTCAATGTACGATACCAAGCTTACTAAGTCTATGCCTTTCCTCCCCCAAAATAATGGCCAAATAGTGGTCATCAACAGGATGATCGAGCACATTTTGCACATATACAACTCGAAGAATCCATGCACATAGTATGAAAGCCTCCCCTATGTCTAGCACAGCTACAACAGAGCTCTCCATTTCTCAACTAGCCACAACCCCTTTCAGTTGGGGTTGGGATTCCATCCACTATGTCCTATTGATGTGGCCATACCATTTGTAGCTACTCAGATTCAAATAATGTCCAATCTGAAGTTGATTGAGCTAGCATATTCATTGAGCGCATTCAACACATCCTCTAATAGGTCCATGACATATTGGACAGAGCCAATGCTAAGTACAACCAACATCATGATCAACATCAACTGCCACACAAGTTCTAGGTGGGTGACAGAGTTTGGTTACATTTGCAGAAGGAGCACATCGTTGGGCGCCACTGCAAGGTTTTCCCACTCTGATATGGGCCACACACCATCACCAACGCTGTAGGAGACAATGCGTTTGAGCTCAGAATTCAATCGTTTGTTGGTCTACACCTAGTATTCAATGTGGATTGGTTATGACTATAATTTCCTCCGTTGTTGGACAAATATGATGTTTAGAAAATAGTCTTCCGGATTAATCACATTGTAAGGATTGGGTCACAAATTATGGATCACAAAAGTCTTGGATCTAAAATATGATGTTGCTGAGAAATTGACACCACCAAACCTCAACCCAATTTTCATCGAGTAATAAAAAACTAATAGTATCATGGACACATAGATCATTAACACTCGCCAACAGAGGATCCAGCTATATCGAGTTGTCAAAGCAAGCCAACTCATTCACTAGGGAAAGTGGTTCACGAGGGACTAGGTTCAAAAAAAAATTCCTCACCTCATGGAGGCTCTACACGCAATGGCGACCATTGCTTCCTAAGGGGGGTGTACTGATCCAGGTGGATATTGGTGGTATACTGCCTATTCCACCTATACATCAATTCATTTTTTTCCATTTCCTTGATTATAGAAGCATTTAATATTTTTAGCATTTTTTCGGGTCCTCAAATTCCGACGTTGTTTTGACCCCCTAAATGACATTTTTGGAGGTCCACAACAAGCCCATGGTCATAAGGAAGGGCTTGTGGAAAATCATGTAGTAATCGAAGAGATATTTCCAACAAGGTATCATATGCGGCAAACGAAGATCATATGACCAAGTTACGACCCTAGGAAGTTGGTTGCCAATTTAACCCTAACAAGGGCCTCAAACTCTTGGCATTTCATCTCCTGGGGTTAGGATTTCGGTTGTTTATGGTTTTCCTTTGTTGTTCAATAATAAAAATATCATTGAGCCTAATTGTAACATAGTTCAGAGCCATGTAGCAGCCACATCTCTTCTCAGAGATAAGGTACATTGCCTGAGCTAGTTTATTTCCATTTTGTATGTAACAATCTTTCAGTTCTTTAATATTAATGAAATGAAGTTTTATTCATGCTGCACCTCTATGTTTATTTAGATATGTATTTTATTGTGTTCCTGCATAAGGCTGTATCAATAGTGCATCAAGAAAAGCTCCAAAAATTCATCCCAACAAAAGTGTGAAAATATAAAAAGAGATACTAATATAATCCAAGTGATAATGATGAAAATGAATCATTTCACTCCTATCTATACAATCAATAATGAGTTTGATTTTCCTAATTTTACCTAATTGAGCCCCAAATAATATAATAATGTGCAATAATAACATCCCTTGGTGACAAGCCCACCATGGTAGCTCAATAACATAATAATAAGCCTCTCAAGAGGGTCAAATGATCAATAAAGTGAGTCGTTAGGCCTTTGAGGAGGCCTAATGAAGTCTTGAGTGTGCCACGATCTAATAATGGACCTCAATCATAGTGGACAAGGGGTTGGCCCTTTCTTTCCAAGAAAATTCCTATGGTGCCCCCAAGTGAGTGTGAGGGGCACAAGAACATCCTCATGGGTCTCCAAGTGGATCAAAAATGCCTGTAAACCATTTGTAAGGGCTAGGATGATGGCATAAGCCCTCACATGGAACCCGAAACATCTGTTAGGTGTATGGTACAAGTGTGGAATTGGTTGGGAATGGTGAACCAAGTTCATCATCCTCATCCAAAAGGTGGAACACAAGAAATCAATGAGTGGTGTCGGGGATCCATGAAGTCCTCTCCAATGCTCACCCTACAAGTGCCAATGTTTCCCACTAGAGGGATAGGACCCCATATAGGGAGACCAAGCCCCAAAAGGATACCCACCTGTAATCCTGCATAAGATCCAATACATCCACTTTTCCTCCAATAAAACAAATCAGCAAAATAATCAAATAAAATATCTTACAAGTCATGGAAACAATGGGGAAATTCATGGTTGCATTCCCTTCCATAGTGGCCTTTGGCATGTACAAGTGTCTCCAATCTTGAAATTAGGTTAATAAAGGACAATATTAGGTGGTTTCAACCTTTAAAGGTGGTGAAATGTCCATGGTACATCCCTCAAGTAGTAGGAGATAAATGATAAAGTAATGGAATGGAGTGGGGATCAAGGGAAACATCCAGACCACATGTCATAATACAAGGGTAGCAATAATAAGGTGAGCCCACACCTAGGTATATGAGTGTAGGAGGGATAAAAAAATGGTACATGAATTACCTAATCCTTTTTTTTCCTCCCTTATTCATATGCCTTTTGCCTTTGATTGATTTTTCTGCATATCTACTCTGGGTTCCAGGGGATGAGAGCATGTTGTGCAATATATAGTAGTAGATACCCCCTTAAGATGGGGAAATTCATTGCCCATCAAGGGTTGGGATAATCATGGGTTCCTTAATGATGGAGGGGGATAATATAGGGCCAATAGGAACCATCTTGATGGACAAGGGTAAGGGGGTAGAGCTCATGTTTGGATTTTTCTCGCTTGCTAAATTTTTATGTCTAGACCATGTTTTGCATTTTGTGGTAAATCTCCTATTAAGAGTGGCCAAATTATTCTTTTTCTTTTCTTTTTAACTGCATCAACTTCTAGACATTGTTCCATGCCCAACCCAAGGTGTGGAAAGGGAGGGGGAGGCTAACCCTATGTGGACCCAGATGGGAAAATAGATGAATGGGGTTAAAATGAGTGGAAGGGGGTGATGTATATGGTATTAGTTGGTGGGACCGCACAACCAAAATTGAGATTTCCCGTGTATTTCCAACCCTAAATATAAGGGCCAATAAAGGAGATACCATGGGACTAGGATACAAGGATAACCAAAAAATCAGGTAACAAAGAGAAGAGTACAAACCTAGCCCACTCTTTCTGCCGAATCCCCCCACCTATCCATGCCCAAAATTTTTCATGAAAGGTAAGGAAAATTACTCACATATACCAATGAAAATCCATACCTTTGGGTACGGGAGACCTACCTTCAAACATACAATCATAACACGTGGGCAAGCAACCACATGGCTAGTTCAGGTGGTGGAGATAATGGTACATCGAGCTATCTAGTGGTTGTAAGGGGATACTTGTTGAGGACCATCTAGGAGAAAATATTTCTCCTATATACACTACCCACACGTGGTGGGTAACATGTTGGAGACAGTGAGCCTTTGGATTCCCTATGCCTTATTGATCACAACTTAGTCGAAGGGTGGATACAATGAGTTTTTGGATTACCTTTGCATCATTGATTACTATTCAGTTGGAGGGTGGAGGTGAAAGAATATTTGGAGTCATGTGGGAAACTAGAATTTGTTTTTTCCACCTTGAACAATAGACCCCCCAATCTCTAGAATCTAGATCTGGGGTGATAGCTACAAGAGAGAACTGGTTGCAACTATTTACGGTTGGGTGGAGAGTCCTAATCCTAGACTTAGTTGCCCAAATATTTTTAAGATAAGTTTTTCTAAGTATGTTTTTTTGTTAATGATGTGTAATACATCTCTATTTTGAAATTTTGCTACTGTGCAAATATAAGGTTGTGCTACTAGCATTGCATAAATTGACTAGCATATTGTGCAATGTTTGAGAGGAATTGGAATAGCCTATGAGAAGCTTGATTTAGTTACATTAATATTTAGAAGATAAATTATTTTTGTTACAACATGTTAGTTACATTGATGATAACTTGCATTGATATGGTTGATGTTACAATGTGATAATGCTAACGATTTTCCTCCTTCCTTATTCTCATTAATGTAGGAATTTACAAGGTAAGTTCCTCAGACAGAACACCAAAAGGACACTGCTCACAAACAGATCACAGATCAATGCACCAGTATTTTGACGTGGTTAAAACCCTCAAAGAGGGAAACAGTCCACGGCCTGCGCCAACGTGGCTACTACGGGCAATTTATTAATAAAAGAATGAAAATTTACATAAGCTTCTCTCATGCACGGTTAACCTACAAATGACCCTCCATGCGCTTTAAATAGAATTCATGGACCAATCGGGTGTCAAGCCACGGATCAAGTGTCGGTAATACCGAGGAGAGAATGAACCGTCGGATCACTACATATCGTGACCGTCGGATTGTAAGTTACAAAATGTACAACGGTAAAGAAACACACTTTACCTAACTCTATACCTAACTCTATACTAGACCAAGTTGAACTTAACTATTCCTATGTGTCGGAATATCCTAACATCCCCCCTTAAGAACAACTTGGGATAGGATTGAAGGATTTACAAATATGACACAATAGGAGAAGGAAGGAGGCACTAGAGCCTATCCCCCCTTAGTGACAACTTCCTGAACTCCAAGCATATATCGAAGTTTAGTGAACTTCGCCTCTGTGAGAGCCTTTGTGAAGATGTCTGCAACCTGATCATCTGTGGAACAATATTGCACTTCAAGAACATGGTCATGAATGAGCTTTCTGATGAAGTGCATGTGAAGTTCAATGTGTTTGCTGCGCTGATGCTGAACTGGATCTTTGCAAAGCTGAATGGCACTTTGATTTTCACACCAAAGTGTAGTCGGATGCTGCTGCTCAAAGCCAAATTCTGATAGGATCTGACGAAGCCACAAGGCTTCCTTACTAGTTTCCACGGCACCACGATACTCTGCTTCTGCTGACGAAAGAGAAATGGCAGCCTGTTTCTTACAAGCCCATGTAATAGGTCCTGAACCAAGAGTGAAGACATAACCGGCAGTAGACTTCCGATCATCAGGGTCACCAGCCCAATCAGAATCAGTGAAACAACTAATAGAGGAGCTGCTTTGGCACTGTAATGAATCCCAAACTGTACTGTACCTCGAACATAACGAAGTATTCTTTTAGCTGCTTTCCAATGACTTTCACGGGGGTTTTACATAAAACGAGCAACAAGGCCAACAACAAAGGAAAGGTCAGGACGAGTATGGGTTAAATACAAGAGTTTTCCTACAAGTTGACGGTATAAGGTAGCATCAACTTCAGGAGAAGTACAAGAGACTGAAAGTTTGACTCCAGACTGATAGGGAGAAGGAGCTGGCTTACAATCTTCCATGTGAAAATGACGAAGAATATCACAAGCATACTTGGACTGGGAAAGGGAAATACCCTCCTTGGATTGCAAGACTTGAAGACCGAGAAAATAGTGTAAGTGTCCTAAGTCTGTCATTTCAAATTTATTTTTAAGGCTAGACTTCACATGGTTTATAAGGTTGGGATCACTACCAGTAAGAATAAGATCATCAACATAAAGAACAAGGATGATAAGAGAGTTGCCCACTTTCTTGGTGTAGACAGTATTGTCAGAATAACACCTAGAAAAGCCAGATTCTAAAAGAAAGCTATCCATTTTGGCATACCAAGCCCGAGGAGCTTGCTTGAGACCATAAAGAGATTTCTTAAGTCGACATACAAGGCTGGAGTCTGTTTGGATGAAGCCAATGGGTTGTTCCATATAGATTTCTTCATGCAAGTCCCCATGCAAGAAGGCAGATTTAACATCCATCTGATGGACTCCCCATTTTAAAGAGGCAGCAAGGGAAAGAACAAGGCGGATAGAGTTCATTTTGGCAACAGGGGAGAAGGTTTCAGTGTAGTCAATGCCTTCAACCTGTGAAAAGCCCTTAGCAACAAGACGAGCTTTATGTTTATCAACTTTCCCATCTGGTCCATACTTGGTTCTGTAAACCCATTTACATCTAACAAGTTTGCGTCCCTTTGGTAGAGGAACAAGATCCCATGTATCATTTGCCAACAATGAATGATATTCTTCATTCATAGCTGCTTCCCAATGTGGATGGCCTGAAGCTTCTGCAAAAGTGTCAGGATCATGATTTACTGGAGCTTGAGCCAGTAAAGAAGAGGCTCTTTCAAACTGAGAACGTGTACGTCGCTGATCTGTAGGATCACCGGCAAGATCACCTGCTGCATCCCGAGTAGCACGGACCCATCTTGGAAGTTGAGGATCCTGAGAAGGTGGGGGAGGATTGTCATCCTCACTTTCATCATCTGAAGAAGAAATGTTTTCAAAAGTAGAAGAGATAGGAAGAGGTGGCACATCCGCCGGACTAGGCTCGCAGGCCGATTTATTTTCATCAAATTTTACATCTCTTCTAATGATAACATTTTTGGACTTAAATGGAATAAGTCTATAACCTTTACATCTTCAGAATATCCAACAAAAGTACATTTCTCACTCTTAGGTTCTAAAGCTTTATGCTTTTCATCTGGAATATGGGCCCATGCTTCACTTCCAAAAATACGAAAGTGACTTACATCTGGTTTAATGGAACTCCAAGCTTCTTCTGGAGTGATATTCTTTAGAACCTTAGTAGGAGTGCGATTTATTATATAATTTGCACAATTAATTGCTTCGGCCCAAAAACTAAGACTGAGTCCTTTAGATTGCAGCATACAGTTAGCCATTTCCTTTAAGGTGCGATTTTTCCTTTCAGCTACACCATTTTGTTGTGGAGTGTATGGAACAGTATGTTGCATTTGAATTCCATTTTCGGTGCAAAAGTTGATGAATGTGTTTTTAACATATTCTCCACCATTATCAGTTCTTAGCTTAAGAATTTGATGTCCAGATTGTTTTTCAACAAAGGCTTTGAAGGCCAAAAATGTGTTAAATACTTCGCTCTTGAGTTTTAAGAAGTATACCCAAGTGCGTCTGGAGAAATCATCAATGAAAGTTAAGAAATACTTGCAGCCAGAGAATGAAGCAACAGGAAGTGGACCACACAAATCACTGTGAACAAGCTGTAAAGGGGCCGAGGCGTGCCAAGAGGCACGTTTGTCAAAACTGTCCCGATGATGTTTTCCGAGTACACATCCGGAACAAACACCATCTCTGCAAGATACCATAGGAAGACCTGTCACCATATTTTCTTTACATAGATGCTGAAGGGAGCGATAGTTTAAGTGACCAAATCGCTCATGCCAAAGTTTGCTCACTTCATCATTATGAGCAACAAATACTGAAGGAAGATTTGATGACCCAAAGTTGTGAAACTTGTACAACCTTGTGGAATCATCAGCAATACCAGTAGCTAGAATCTGTTTAGGATCTCTTAGATCCTTGATTACAACATCATGAGGTGAAAATTCAACAATTTTACCTTCACCTGAATGAGTTATCTGATATACAGATAGAAGGTTGCTGGATAAGGTTGGAACACATAATACATCATTAAACTGACCATTGTCTAGATGAACAGTTCCAGTCCCTACAACATTAAGAGATCTATCATCACCAACATATATATTTTTGGTGTTACAATCATGTAAAGAAGAAAACATGGCTTTGTTTTTGGCCATGTGATAAGAGGCTCCAGAATCAATGAGCCACTCATGAGAATGAGAAGAAGAAGATACATTTAATGCATAACCAGACTGAGATGATTGACAACGACATGCAGAAAGTGCCATTCCTGAAGATGAAGTTGAAGTTGAAGTAGAAGAATGCTCCACATGGATGTTATGTTTCTTCATTGCGGCTTCCAAGGCTTCCATCTTCTTAAAGCATTTAGATTCTAAGTGGCCATCTCGATTACAAAAGTTACAATGTCTATCAGTCTTCTTCCATTTGTTTTTATTGGTCTTATCATTTTGCTGAAATGATCTTTCATTTTGAGACTGAGTTTGCTTAGGACCCTTGTTGGGTTTAGGACCATTCTTTTTAGGATATGACTTCTTAGGATTCTTTAAATTTGGTTGCTGCTGGGCGGCTAACGCTTTCTTGGAAGAGTTTCCAAGATTAAGAAGACCAAGGTGTAAGAGTTTTTCTTGTTCTCTTATTAAAGAATCACAAAAAGAGTCAAATGAAGGGGCCTTGTAGTCTTTTCCTTGACAAATGAAAGCTTCTCTTGTAGAATGGAAGGTGGAAACAAATACAGAGTAGGCTGGTCCCAACTTAGTAAGGATGGAATAAATAAGGTTACTATCTTCTTTCTTAACCTTAACACCTCCCAAGAGATATCTAAGGGTCTTGAATTTGGACAAGAAATCTTCAATGCAAGAAAAATTATTAGGATCCAATGTAAGCAACTCATTTTCAAGTTGATGGGCTCTAATTTCATTTTTAATCCCAAAAACGTTAGTGATTTGTTCTAATGCTGCATGAGGAGTATCAAGATCTGCAATATGAAATCTAAGATCAAGAGAAATAGACATCCCTATCAAACCACGTGCTTGATCTTGTCTATTTTCCCATTTTGCAACCTTATCTTCATCTGTTGGTTTCTTCTCTTGGCCCGTGGCTATTCTGTAGAGACCTTTACTTTTAAGTAAATCTTCCATGTATGATGCCCATTGGAAGTAGTTAGTGCTGTCAAGAATGACTTGGCATGGACTTTCCATTTTAAAAAAAAACTGAAGCTGAAGATGCTGAAAGTAAGTGTTCCAATGGATAGATCTCGAAAAAATTAGGCTGTTTTAAAAAAAACGGCTCTGAAAAAGGCTTCCGGATGAAGAAGTTATGGCTTTTTGAAAAAAAATTGTTGAAGTCGCCGGCAAAGTGCGCGAATGAAAAAAAAACGCCCCCACAAAATGGAGATTTGAACCCAAGACCTCTACTCTCTTAAAATAGCTTTGAACCAATTGAGCTATACAAAATATTTGAGAGAGAGAGAGAGGGGGGGGGCACTTGGGTTGCGTGCTTGCCTTGAGAAAGCTCTTTTTTCCTACAAAACAAAAACACAAAACCCAACATGAATATGCAAAGAAAAAAGAACCTTACGGCTCGAAGTTAGCTTTAGCCAGAAACTAAATATTTTTCTCAATGTTTCTAATTTTCCAAGATCACACTAAGGTGCAGGGAAAAGAGCATACGCATGAGA
>APFE030004138.1:93415-125410 GCA_000404065.3 Pinus taeda
GGCAGTAGACTTCCGATCAACAGGGTCACCAGCCCAATCAGAATCAGTGAAACCAACTAATAGAGGGGCTGCTTTGGCACTGTAATGAATCCCAAACTGTACTGTACCTCGAACATAACGAAGTATTCTTTTAGCTGCTTTCCAATGACTTTCACGGGGGTTTTGCATAAAACGAGCAACAAGGCCAACAACAAAGGAAAGGTCAGGACGAGGATGGGTTAAATACAAGAGTTTTCCTACAAGTTGACGGTATAAGGTAGCATCAACATCAGGAGAAGTACAAGAGACTAAAAGATTGACTCCAGACTGAAAGGGAGAAGGAGTTGGCTTACAATTTTCCATGTGAAAATGACGAAGAATATCACAAGCATACTTGGACTGGGAAAGGGAAATACCCTCCTTGGATTGCAAGACTTGAAGACTGAGAAAATAGTGTAAGTGTCCTAAGTCTGTCATTTCAAATTTCTTTTTAAGGCTGGACTTCACATGGTTTATAAGGTTGGGATCACTACCAGTAAGAATAAGATCATCAACATAAAGAACAAGGATGATAAGAGAGTTGCCCACTTTCTTGGTGTAGACAGTATTGTCAGAATAACACCTAGAAAAGCCAGATTCTAAAAGAAAGCTATCCATTTTGGCATACCAAGCCCGAGGAGCTTGCTTGAAACCATAAAGAGATTTCTTAAGTCGACATACAAGGCTGGAGTCTGTTTGGATGAAGCCAATGGGTTGTTCCATATAGATTTCTTCATGCAAGTCCCCATGCAAGAAGGCAGATTTAACATCCATCTGATGGACTTCCCATTTTAAAGAGGCAGCAAGGGAAAGAACAAGGCGGATAGAGTTCATTTTGGCAACAGGGGAGAAGGTTTCAGTGTAGTCAATGCCTTCAACCTGTGAAAAGCCCTTAGCAACAAGACGAGCTTTATGTTTATCAACTTTCCCATCTGGTCCATACTTGGTTCTGTAAACCCATTTACATCTAACAAGTTTGTGTCCCTTTGGTAGAGGAACAAGATCCCATGTATAATTTGCCAACAATGAATGATATTCTTCATTCATAGCTGCTTCCCAATGTGGATGGCCTGAAGCTTCTGCAAAAGTGTCAGGATCATGATTTACTGGAGCTTGAGCCATTAAAGAAGAGGCTCTTTCAAACTGAGAACGTGTACGTCGCTGATCTGTAGGATCACCGGCAAGATCACCTGCTGCATCCCGAGTAGCACGGACCCATCTTGGAAGTTGAGGATCCTGAGAAGGTGGGGGAGGATTGTCATCCTCACTTTCATCATCTGAAGAAGAAATGTTTTCAAAAGTAGAAGAGATAGGAAGAGGTGGCACATCCGCCGGACTAGGCTCGCAGGCCGATTTATTTTCATCAAATTTTACATCTCTTCTAATGATAACATTTTTGGACTTAAATGGAATAAGTCTATAACCTTTTACATCTTCAGAATATCCAACAAAAGTACATTTCTCACTCTTAGGTTCTAAAGCTTTATGCTTTTCATCTGGAATATGGGCCCATGCTTCACTTCCAAAAATACGAAAGTGACTTACATCTGGTTTAATGGAACTCCAAGCTTCTTCTGGAGTGATATTCTTTAGAACCTTAGTAGGAGTGCGATTTATTATATAATTTGCACAATTAATTGCTTCGGCCCAAAAACTAAGACTGAGTCCTTTAGATTGCAGCATACAATTAGCCATTTCCTTTAAGGTGCGATTTTTCCTTTCAGCTACACCATTTTGTTGTGGAGTGTATGGAACAGTATGTTGCATTTGAATTCCATTTTCGGTGCAAAAGTTGATGAATGTGTTTTTAACATATTCTCCACCATTATCAGTTCTTAGCTTAAGAATTTGATGTCCAGATTGTTTTTCAACAAAGGCTTTGAAGGCCAAAAATGTGTTAAATACTTCGCTCTTGAGTTTTAAGAAGTATACCCAAGTGCGTCTGGAGAAATCATCAATGAAAGTTAAGAAATACTTGCAGCCAGAGAATGAAGCAACAGGAAGTGGACCACATAAATCACTGTGCACAAGCTGTAAAGGGGCTGAGGCGTGCCAAGAGGCACATTTTTCAAAACTGTCCCGATGATGTTTTCCGAGTACACATCCGGAACAAACACCATCTCTGCAAGATACCATAGGAAGACCTGTTACCATATTTTCTTTACATAGATGCTGAAGGGAGCGATAGTTTAAGTGACCAAATCGCTCATGCCAAAGTTTGCTCACTTCATCATTATGAGCAACAAATAC
Organism: Pinus taeda; assembly: GCA_000404065.3. Taxonomy (NCBI): domain Eukaryota; kingdom Viridiplantae; phylum Streptophyta; class Pinopsida; order Pinales; family Pinaceae; genus Pinus; species Pinus taeda. The sequence goes on from APFE030004138.1 coordinate 95,684, forward strand.
TGAGGGAAGATTTGATGACCCAAAGTTGTGAAACTTATACAACCTTGTGGAATCATCAGCAATACCAGTAGCTAGAATCTGTTTAGGATCTCTTAGATCCTTGATTACAACATCATGAGGTGAAAATTCAACAATTTTACCTTCACCTGAATGAGTTATCTGATATACAGATAGAAGGTTGCTGGATAAGGTTGGAACACATAATACATCATTAAACTGACCATTGTCTAGATGAACAGTTCCAGTCCCTACAACATTAAGAGATCTATCATCACCAACATATATATTTTTGGTGTTACAATCATGTAAAGAAGAAAACATGGCTTTGTTTTTGGCCATGTGATAAGAGGCTCCAGAATCAATGAGCCACTCATGAGAATGAGAAGAAGAAGATACATTTAAAGCATAACCAGACTGAGATGATTGACAACGACATGCAGAAAGTGCCATTCCTGAAGATGAAGTTGAAGTTGAAGTAGAAGAATGCTCCACATGGATGTTATGTTTCTTCATTGCGGCTTCCAAGGCTTCCATCTTCTTAAAGCATTTAGATTCTAAGTGGCCATCTCGATTACAAAAGTTACAATGTCTATCAGTCTTCTTCCATTTGTTTTTATTGGTCTTATCATTTTGCTGAAATGATCTTTCATTTTGAGACTGAGTTTGCTTAGACCCTTGTTTGGTTTAGGACCATTCTTTTTAGGATATGACTTCTTAGGATTCTTTAAATTTGGTTGCTGCTGGGCGGCTAACGCTTTCTTGGAAGAGTTTCCAAGATTAAGAAGACCAAGGTGTAAAAGTTTTTCTTGTTCTCTTATTAAAGAATCACAAAAAGAGTCAAAGGAAGGGGCCTTGTAGTCTTTTCCTTGACAAATGAAAGCTTCCCTTGTAGAATGGAAGGTGGAAACAAATACAGAGTAGGCTGGTCCCAGAGGAGGGGGGGGCTTTGGGTTGCGTGCTTGTCTTGAGAAACCTCTTTTTCCGTACAAAACACAAAACACAAAACCCAACACGGACATCCAAAGAAAAACGAACCTTATGGCTCGAAGTTAGCTTTACCCAAAAAACTAAATATTTAAAAAAAAATTGAACCTTCTGGCTCAAAGTTAGCTTTAGCCGAAAAACTAAATATTTTTCTCAATGTTTTTGATTTTCCGAGATCACACTAAGGTGCAGGGAAAGAGCATACGCATGAGAAAAAATCCTTCCTTTCTGTTTCTGATTTTTCCAGATCGCACAGAGTCACAGGGCAAAGAGCATACGCAGAAATGAAAGGTATAGATCCGGTTAAAAAAAGCTAAATAAACCGAAACCGAAATAAGCAGAGAGAAAATAACAGTAAACTGCAAATAAAGACTATATACCTCTAGATCTTAAAAATGACGCAGATAGGGCTACCAGAAACCTTTTCGCGTGAAACGAAAGGGGTTCATCACTGGAACAGATGCTCCAAACACAACAGAGCAGTCCTCTCGGCCCGAAAGCAGTCAGAAACAGTAGATCTAGGAAACGACAGCCGCATGCAGTTCTACCGGCTTCAGATTTGGATCACCAACGGACGCGGCCCTCAAATAGCTCTGATACCATGTAGGAATTTACAGGGTAGGTTCCTCAGACAGAACACCAGAAGGACACCGCTCACAAACAGATCACAGATCAATACACCAGTATTTTGACGTGGTTAAAACCCTCAGAGAGGGAAACAGTCCACGGCCTGCGCCAACGTGGCTACTACAGGCAATTTATTAATAAAAGAATGAAAATTTACATAAGCTTCTCTCATGCACGGTTAACCTACAAATGACCCTCCATGCGCTTTAAATAGAATTCATGGACCAATCGGGTGTCAAGCCACGGATCAAGTGTCGGTAATACCGAGGAGAGAATGAACCGTCGGATCACTACATATCGTGACCGTCAGATTGTAAGTTAAAAAATGTACAACGGTAAAGAAACACACTTTACCTAACTCTATACCTAACTCTATACTAGACCAAGTTGAACTTAACTATTTCTTATGTGTCGGAATATCCTAACAATTAATTTGTGATCTCATGTGAGGGACCTCTTTGAGCCCTTGATGTTGAACATCGTGATGTTCCTCAAAACTGGTCTCGTTTGTCTATATGTTGTGTTGTGTAAATCATGTCTTCTTAATCCTGGTTATAGCCTTGAATAACTAGTTATAATCTTGTGTTGAATGTGGTTGGCAACCTATTTGGGTAACCATCTGTAGGTCCTTACAAATAGCCAAGTTTCCTAGGAACCCATTACATGCTTTACATCTTGGTTCATCATATAGCTAGTGCCCAAGTATGTATACATAATTACTTATGTTCGTTGTAGGCCCTGGATTGCACTGTGGTGTGTGGTGTGAGCATTGGAGGCCCTTTAGGAATCACCAAGCCTATATCATAAGGTAACCTACCACCACCATTTCACTTATGCTTAGAATTCGTGTCCCTAAAAAGGGTGTGCTTCTAAGTTTGTAATCTTGTCTATTATGTGCCTATCCATAAGGCTCTTGCTTGTATTGAAACTTAAATGAGGGATTTCTTATTTCTTTAAGGAGTGTTGATATTCTTGTGGCCCTTTTGGCACAATGTGCTTCATGGTGATTTTTATATGCTTGCAGCGCTTTGTGGGTCCTTGAATGAGACTTGTATATCTCTATGCCTAGATTTATCAGGTCTAGGTAAAACAATAGAGATCCTAGGAACTGTGGATCCTTGAGGGACTGGATAGGTATGTTGTCGGCATGAATGGAAAATTCCCTAATTGATGTTATATTCTATAGATACTGTGAACCTGGAGAAAGTAAGTATGAAATAAGCTCAATAGGGATAACACCAATGGGTGCCTTAGCAAACTCCCATGGACGTGGTGGAACTATGGAAAAAGTCCATATGTTTGTGGAACCACCACAGTGGGGCCATGTTATAAATCCTTTGTGAAGGTGCATAGTGAAAAAAGGCAGAAAACCCTTATGAGAAACACTAGATGTAAGAGTGAACCTATTGCTCATGGCCCATGTTTAGGCCGAAAACTTGATCGATGGCTATGGGCAAGACCATGCTCTGAGTGGCACTATTGCAACTCAGGAACATGATTAGCGCTATAGCCTCAACTAATTAGCCTTATCTACATGGCCTGAAAAGAAGCTTCATTGTGGAAGAGGTGGGTTGTAGGCATGGTTATGTCTTATCACAAAAGGGACAATTGGAAGGATGACGTACAATGGAAGTTGTAATCTTGTAAATATTTATACTTGTTCATTTTTGTAGCATTGGATGGTGTTTTAATCTTAAAATTTTTGGAGAAGCTAAAAAATGTGAGATCTCCAAAACCCATAAATTATTTCTAAAAATTCCACCCAAAGGCAACTATATTAAATTAATTGACCAATAATTAAAAACTACCTATGTCTAACTTAGGGAAATCAATTAATTAATAGGAATTAATTAAGAAAGGTGAGAATTCTATAGAAACTCACATGGATCGATTTAGATATGATCTCAGCCATCGATGAGGAATTAATCATGGTTGTTGGTGATCCAACTGGAGATTATAGAGGAAGTCGATGGGGTTGGAGAAGAAAACACTTGAAGGGTGAGATCCTTGGCAAAGATCAAGTTTCCCAGCTGAGATGATTTAGCAAAGAGAATTTTGAGCCAGAGAGGAGGCGCAGAGACAATGATGGGAAGAGAAAGTGAGTCTAAAGGAAGTTTTCCAATTCTGGAGAGTTGGCTACAGGAGGACCAAGTTTCCTCAGTGGAGTTGTGTAGGGACTACAAAAGAAGCTTCAGAGGGAGATTTCAATTTAGCAGGAGTGAGGGTCGATTTAGTTTCTAGAGGCTAGGAGAATTTCTAGAGGGTCTAGTGAATCATTCTTAGAGATTGAGTTGGGAAGGATGACTTGATAAGAGGAGCTTCCAGGAATTGCATGTGAGGGCATGTGCAACAAACTATGTAGAAGGCTGACACAGGGGTTCGATCAACCCTGTTTGTGCCAATATTTGGAGCTAGATAAGTGCTGGGTGAGGCAATATTTATCAATTTTGCGACCAATTTTTCGTGTTGAGGGTTTCCAATTTTGGACATCCAGTTGTAATCAAAATTTCACTACTTGATAATAATAAAGCCCTCAACTTCTACATTGGTTTTTTCGCATTGGATTTTTCTAGGGACAATTGTCCAAAAATAATTGTGTCAAAATTATTGTGTGTGCATATTATTTCTAGGGAAAATTTTAATGATGGAAATTTATATAAAAGTTTAGAAACCTTGGCGAATCATATTAGTCCCTAATATCAAAACTATAAAATGTTTAGCAATTCAGCTTTATAAGGATTTTATATAGTTTATATAAAATTTTGGTGATTTTTGAGGTAACACAATTTTATAGTATAAAATTTGGGCAAATCATTTAAAAAAAATGGAAATTAGCAAAACTTTGTTTTGGAGAAATCATGAAATATTAGCACACCTGTGAATATTAGCCCCTAAAATTTTCCATGATTATTTCCTAGCTTCAAGTTTATTTCACACAACATTTTTTATAATGGTGAAAATTGTAGTTTTGATGTTATTTGTTATTTGTTGTAGCAAATAAACTCCTTAATAATTAATCAGTTAGAAGAATAATTTCCGATTGCTGAAATAATTGAAATTTTTGCATGGTATTAGAGCTAGTTTGAAAGATTTGAGGCTTAGAGACGAGGACAAAGAAATTTGCAGCTCAGAGGGAGAAACAAGATTATTTCTTCAATGGTTGCGTTGTGCCTAGCCAAGTAGTGTGAATTCTTGGACAATAGGTCTAATTTCTAGTTGCAGAATGCAGGAAGGGTTGATTTGTCTAGGAAGTGATTTTGGTAGGCAGAGGTGAACAATTCAGTATTTTCATAGAGCATATTCTTGATCTGGGCACAAATAATTTGCAACAATGATTGTAGTAGTAGATTACTATCGGGTGAAATAGAAATTACACGAACAGAGGAATTTTTATCAGAGGCTTTCTTGTTCTAGGAAATTTGACTTTCTTAGTTGCAGAGGGAAAACTAGATAGTAGGACTGCACATTCCATAAGGAAGTGCAAATTACAGAGTGGGTAGACAAGTGGGAGAGGAGGAGATTCCTTCTTATTTTCCCAGTTGTGATGTTTGCAGAGATGGCCTTAATATGAATCCATGATCAAGATATATTGTATGGTGCTTCCAACTACATTATTTGGAAGGAAAGGGTGTCCTTTTTCAAGATGAGCATGGTTTGAAGGATTATGCAGAGAGAGTAATAGCCATACCTATAGTGTAGAAATTTGATAGAAACTACAATTGCTTAAGAAATTGAACTGAAATTAGGAGAGAAATTCTACTCTACTAATATCTGAAATCAAAATCACAATTTAGAACAAGATGCATAGAGATGCAACAAGAAAAACCACAAGTACATAGTGATTTCTAGGGGAACCCAAGTGGGAAATAACCCCTCAAGCCTCTTAACATTAATCAGCTGAATAGAGAGACTATTATAATTACATTCTCTAGTTATAAGCACCACCTACAAAAGCAAAACTATTCTCTTTGCTGAATGAGAACCTCTTGCTAACACTTAGCCAATTTTTGCCTCCTCCAGCTTCTTATTTCCTTGTGCTATTCTAAGCTAATTGGAGCTCCTAAACAATAGGGAAGTCCATATTTCCTTGTGAAATTACCAAGGAATTGATCTCCTGACTACATGCAATAAATCTACACTCGACTAATATACAATTAATGTTACACTAGCCTTTGTCTCCTCCATTGCATCTAGGCAATTCGAATTCCATGCATGTATGTTATATTTTAGGTTGATTGATTAGTTAACTGACATATCTCTAAGTTAGAGTATTGTGTCATTGTACAACAAGCCTTCAAATAACTCTATTAATTGTTAGAGGTTAGTTAACTGAGTACAATTGAAAATAACTAAACTAGATTGCTAAAATTTAGCAATCAACACATGCATGATTGAATTCCAAGTCCACTAACTCAAATTTGTTGATCTAGCCGAGTGAAAAGAGCCATGTTGCACTATTTAACTACCTCTAAGTTATCATATTGATGTGGAAATTTAATTTACTCAATTTGACTAAGGCTAAAGTCAAATTGAGCCTTTCCTACTACACTTTCTAACATACAGAGACACAACAGCTAGAGAATTATGGAAAGGAAATGGCTAAGGTTAAGAGGTTGATCCTTGATGGCATTTAGGATCATATTGTCTCACATTTAGTAGCCAAGAATACAATCAAAGAAATGTTGGATGGACTCACAACACTATATCATAATCCTTCCGCGAATTGAAAGCTAGTCCTGAAGGAGAAGCTATGAACCACTAGGATGCAGAAGGGAGGAGTTATTCCATATCTTACTAGGATTAAGGATATCCAAAATGAGTTGTCTATTATAGGTGAGATGCCACAAAAAGAAGAATTGGTGCATGTAATCATCAATGATTTCCCAGAGGATTAAACTATCTGCGTCTAAGGCATTACTGGATGATATACTCTACCTGGATGGGAATGTTTGTGGTCATATTTCACATAAGAGGAGGTGTGACATGCTCTAGTTAAGAGTAATCTCAGTAGTAGCAGCAGAGGATTAAAGACTCTGAAGGAGGAGGAGAACGTAGCCCTTGCATCAAATAGAAAGGAAAAGAAGGGTCCCATTCATGGACAAGGCTCAAGGGAGGAGAGAAGAACAAGAAGGACCTGTCAAAGGTCAAGTGCTTTAGGTGTGGTGATTTTGATCACTAGAGTACTCAGTGTCCTCAAAGGAAGAAGGAAAAGAAGGAGAAGCAACAACAATAGTAGCTTTGATAGAGATAGACCAGTTGTCCTCCAGATTAGAGTAATATTTCACTTTTTATGCATCAATACCTCCAAGAGAGAGGTAGGGAGACATCAAGCTCTAGACTCCAGAGTTGCGTAGAGCTGGGCAGGGTTCATAAGGAGAAAAAATTGTAGGTTACTCCTCATATTGACCAATAACCTTGTTGTAGGGGCCCACAGTACATAGTAGTATATGGATCAGTGTGAGATGGCGCAATCAATTATTGAGGGACAATTAAAGTCCTAGTTGTAGTCAGATGTGAAGGAGCACAGTGCAGTTGAAGTGCAGAAAGACTTGTTAAATTATGGTATGTTCTATGCTTAGAGAAGTTTTACTTATTTTTCTTCTTATTAGCCATATATTAGCAATCACATATACATTAAGTAAAGTGTAGATAGAACATTAAATGATCAACAAAAGAACATGCTAAGACAAGGGACACAAGATGTGGTGACTAGCCAGGGATAAACCCAAATGCGGGGAAACCATTTGATCAAATCTTCTTTTATCTTCAATAGTTCAGTAGAGAGAAATAGTACAAAATCTAAATTCTGTAATTTTATATCAGCAGCAGCAAACCCTAGATCAGAAAAGTCAAACTTGGTCAAACTAGTTGAAATTTACCTCTAAAATACTTGGTCAATTTCGAGTCAACTTGTCCTCAAACAGCCTAAAGAAACAACCCTTGAACAGCCCCAAAAGTTCAATGAATTTGCAGATTTCTAAAGTCAACTTGTAGCCCTAAACTAGGGCAGTCAACATGACTGTTGGGCCTCTGAGCCTACATAAGTTTGTTGGCTGACCTTGACAATTTGTCCATAATCAAAATAAATTAATATCTCCATAAATACTTATCAAAGTCTAATGATCTTTAGATCAATCCTGCACCTCTCAATGAGAGGAATATAGGAAAAATATCAGAAGCCATAAATAAGGTGATCCACATGGATTTTGGCCCTAGTTGCCAATTTTAACACTCCCTCTCAACTAGGGAGAACTTCATCTGCAATCTGTCAGACTGTCATTGCTATCCATCCATCAAATGCACTGTCCTGTACAACTTGACCTCACTATGCTTTGCTCTACTTTTCTCTGCTTTTCTCTGCTCTACTCTACTTTGCTCGAACTATGAAGAAGAAGAAATGATCGAGGATGTATCATACCATCCTCCACTGACTCAAAGTTAGTCTTAGAGTGTGAACCACTCTCACTGATCCCAGATCAATATCATTGATCCCAGAGCAATGGAGGTCATCCTAGCATAGGGAGTATGGTAGATACAGTGATGCATCCATCAATAGTACTACTATGGTACCTATCCTCATTTCCTTGCTCATTGATCAGATGAGAGGTACTTCCCATGAGTCTCAGATTGCATGGGTAGGATGCCTCGACAGAGAACTAATCATCATGTCCACAGGAGAACGAATCATCCTGTCCAGTGGATGCTGCGGATGATAAATCATCCTGGCCTATAGGAGAACTAAACATCTTGCTCCACAGTCACCACAGAGAATGAATCATCTTGGCCCACAGGAGAACTAATCATCCTATTCCATAGTTGCCACGGAGAATGAATCATCCTGGCCAACAGGAGAACTAATCATCCTGTTCCACAATCACCATGGGGTGTCGTAGGGGGAGGTTGAACCTTTACCCAGTACATAGTGCACCACCAGGGGATGGTGAGTCACCCTGTGGTCGCATGTATCTCCAAGAACTACCCTGTGCCCCTTTGGAGCTCTCAGAGCTCAATACATCATACTCGAACCTCATAAGAGGGTCTCTGAATGACACCAAGTTGTTCTCGGAAAGTTTGGAATTTGACCTTTCCTATGGGCTTTGTCAAAATGTCGGTGACCTGTTCATCTGTACCGATATGTTGGAGCCTTATTACTCCTCGCTGCACCATATCTTGAATGTACTGGTACCTGATATCGATATGCTTGGAGCAATCATGAAATACAAGATTCTCTAATAAACAGATCCCGCTCTAGTTGTCACATAGAATGATGGTGGTATCCAATGTAAATCCAAACAGCTCACTGAAGATATTTCACAACTAGACTACCTCAGAGGAGGCCATGCTAGCGACAATGTACTCTACCTTGGTGATGCTCAAAGCCACCAACTTCTGCTTCCTACTCATCGAGGATATCGAGGCAGATCCCAAAGAGAAACAACACCTGGAAGTTCTCTTTTGGTCCACCACACTGCCTACCCAATTAGCATCAGTATACCCAAGTAGTCTCACATCTCCGGTAGTGTATCTCAACCTATGAGTGATTGTGCCACAAAGATATCTCAACAGATTCTTGGCACCAATCCAATGTGAGTGGTGAGGCTCAACCATATGTTGACTCAATGTGTTGATTGCAAAGCATATATCTGAATGAGATTTCACCAAGAACATTAATGCTTCGACGAGTTGACAATACTCAATAGCATTTCGAAAAACAAGTCCAGTAGCACTACCACTTAAATTCTTGAAGTCAAGCTCCATTGGGGTAGTTACGGGCTTGTAGACCACCATGTTGAATCTCTCCAATATCTTCACCACATATTTTCCTTGAGATAGGAAAATTTCCCCTAGTTTCTGCCAGACTTCTAGTCCTAGGAAATAGTGCATAAGTCCTAGGTCTTTCATCTCAAACTCAGAAGCCAACTCCCTTTTACATTCATGAATGAGAGGGTCTACACCTGTTAGAAAGAGGTCATCGACATATATCACCAGTATGAGAGGCTTGTCATCTATAACCTTAGAGTAAAGGTTAGGGTCAACTTCACTCCTAGTGAATCCCAGCTTCGTCAAGTAGCTATCGATCCTCTCATACCATGCTCGGGGTGTTTGCTTTAACCCATAGAGGGCCTTCTTCAACCTGCACATAGGAGATTCTCGATCATAAATATCAAATCCTTCAGGTTGCTCCACATAGACCTCCTCTTTGATCGAATCATGTAAGAACACAATCTTGACATCCATCTAATGTAGGTTCCATCCTTGTGAAGCAGTAAGGGCTATGATCGAGTCGATGTTGGTATATCGGGCAACAGGTGCAAATATCTCGTCATAGTCTATACCTTCATTCTGGGAGAAGCCACGAGTGACAAAACGAGCCTTATAATTTTCTACAATTCCATCAACTGCATGCTTTATCTTGTAAAGCCATTTTGAAGTGACAACTAATTTGTCCTGGGGTCTAGGGACCACATCCCAAACATCGTTTTTCATAATGGAATCATATTCCTTGGTCATAGCATCCGTCCATACTTCATGCTTGACGACATTTGTGAATGATGGAGGCTCATTTTGGATGATCGTGCTCATGATGGTTAGGTATCCCTAATACCTATTCGACTTCTTACTTTCACAGAAGGTTCCTCAGGGTGCAATGTGTCCTTCAGCATCATCAAGTGTCCCCCTAATCCATGAAGGCGTCTTAAGGCTCTTATGGAGGAGGATCAATAAGATCCATAGGTTCTTCCACATCGGGCATCATCTCATCTTCCTTTTCCTTCGAATCCCCAGTTTTAGCTTCTTTAGATCCCCTTAAAGTAGGAAGATTGTCTACCTTGATAAGAGTCATATCTTTGTCAAAGGTGACACCATGACTAATCTCGACTTCCCTTTTACCAAATACATAGATCCTATAGCCCTTAGTATTTTCGCTATAGCCCACAAAGATTCCTTTCTTCCTAGATGCACCCAATTTATTCCTTTTTTCTTTAGGCACATGAAAATGTACAGGGCTTCCAAAAATTCTAAAATGAGATACATCAGGTTTCTTACCGGTGAACATTTCTTCAGGAGCCTTGGAACCCAATGCTTGATGAGGGCATCGGTTTTGTATATATATGATGGTATTTGTAGCTTTGATCCATAGAAAGTTTGGAAGTCTTTGATCATGGAGCATAGCATAGACAGCTTCCACAATTGTATGATTCTTCCTTTCCACCACACCATTCTTTTCAGGATTATATGGTGTAGTAGTCTCCCTCTTAATACCAACCTCTTTGCAAAAGTCATGAAACTCATTGGATTCATATTCAATCCCATTATCAGTCCTTAAGATCTTGATCTTCTTTTCGGTTTGATTCTCAATCAAGGCTTTGAAGTGCCGAAAATAGGAAAACACTTCATCCTTCTTTTTCAAGAAGTATATCCAAGTCTTGCAAGAATAATCATCTATAAAAGTGAGGTAATATAAATATCCTCCAAAGGAGTTCATAGGCATCATACCGACTATGTTTGAGTGAACCAATTGCAATATATCGGAGGTCTTTCTTTGGCTTGAGGGGAATGGTCCCTTTTTGAGCTTCCCTTCGGCACATCCTGGACATACACCTTCTTGCTCTAAACTAAACTCGGGCATCCCAGTCACCATTTTTCTTACATTGGGTAGAGCTTTATAATGAAGGTGAGAAAATCTTCGATGCCATAGTTCAGACCGAAGAGATGTGTCACAAGACATGATACCCAGTGGATTTCCACTGACCTGATATAATGAATCAACTCGAAACCCAAGAGTAAAAGCATCTTTTCCATACACGTACCTTGCCATCGCTAAAGGCCACCTTGTAGCCTTTGTCTTCCATTGTCAAAATGGACACTAGGTTCTTTTTGAGATCAGGTACATACAATACTTATTATAAGTGGATGATATTACCCTGATTCAATTGAAGAGTTGTTAGAGTCGGTCTATTTAGCCCTCCGTCAGAGATCAAAACCTCTTTTGTTGCATTTCATTTTAGGTGTCTCATTCAGCTCAATCATCTCCATTCCATTAGGAGCATCGATCTTCTAACGAAAGGGTCTTATCTCCATACTTCTTCATGTCATGTACCTGTTGATTCGTGTCTGATCATTAAAGTTCATCAAAATCAATTTTACAGTCATTATGGATAGTCTTTTGGTCAGCCAAGAGTCATTTCAGTCATTAGGTCTAGGGTTTCACAAATTTTGTCTTCAAACTGTCCAATAATGCCAGCAGGCTAGAGGGAGGTTATAAACAAGTTTTTATTTCAAAAAATTTCGTCGTCATTTGCTGGACTATGACTTTTCCTCAAAACTCTGTTTTGAAGAAAATTCAACATTTCGTCCTTTGTAATAAATTGCCATGTAAATGTCAAAATTTTTAGTTCTTGGATATTTCAGGTGCAGCCCTGGTCATTCTTTGCCGAAACTCAATGCCAAACATCCCTGCAAAATTGACAAAAGAGTTTCATCATTTCAGCCAAAAATCAAAGAGGAAACAAGAAGCACAGAGTTGTATTAAAATGAGAAAAGTGCCGAAACTAAAACATAAGAAAGTGGGTTTTTGAGAAAAAAAATCAAACCCATCACTATATAAGATATTTTCATTGTTTGGAACACCCATTGGTATGCCAAGAGATCAATTGAAGTCGACTTAAGTTGGGAAAGAGCGAAGCTGTGTTTTGAATGCCAAGACAGTGTGTTGGAGTGTGCGCAACACATTGGAGGAAGGCGCGGTGCACATAGGCCGCACGACGCATTGGGCCAAGTTTCACCGTGAAATTTACAACTGGCACAACGAATCCAGGAGGCGCGATGCACTGGGTTTGTGTGCAGTGCACAGAGCCGATAGGCCAATTTTATATCACTACTTTCATCAAAAACCAAACAGCTCCATTTATTTTGCTCCAAGTAAGTTTGAGAGTTCTTTCCATTGAATTTAGCTTGTGTTGGGTATTGTTTGAAGGGAAGATTTGAAATTTCAAAGTTTGAAAACATAAACCCTATATTTTTATCAAAATCTATTCCTTTTGGTTTTGAAATTGGTGTTTCGAAATTGTAATTTTGGTGCCAAGTCTCCTTTCCCACCTGTGATCCTTTCCCTTTCATAATTCTATCATTATAGTCAATCCCTTATGCCCTAACCTCCCAGACTACTCATATCCCTTCTTCCCATTTTCCCTATCTTAAATCCTACCATTCCCTATTGTTTGCCCTCTCCCATATCATTTGTAGCGAATTCCCAATTCCCAACAGTCAAGTGATTTATCCACACATTTTAAATCTCACTTGACAAACCCCATCATTCTCACTGCTCATTTTGTTTTTCCCACAGTCCCTCATTTGACTTTGACACATTTGGAAATTGGAAACAAAGCACCAAATTCTCATTTTCAATAAATCAAACATTCACTTGGTATAGACTTGTGACACCATGACAGACACTGAGTCATCATATGAACAAGACAATGATTCTGCCATAGAGCTTAGTGTACCGAGAAGGCCTCGTAAGGGTGGCAGACATGTTAGAGAAGAACCTACCTCATTGACTCAATTTTAGGCCTGCCCACTTGCCATGGCATGTTTCCAACAATAGTCATGCTTTCAGTATTGTGAGAAGATTGCTCAGATTCAGTATCATCAGGAGTTGGCTCAGTTGTTTGTTTTTACATTTGCATGATGGTCAGGTAACTCTTGCTAGTGTAAATTTCACCTTGACACCAGAAACCATTTCTCAAGCAACATGAATATCGAATCTAGGTGAGGAGTGGAACAAAAGCAGCAGGTAGAAAGGGTACATTATGAACCATATATTAGGCCTAGCTATGTGAGACAGCTCAGCAGGGTGTTCCCATTCCGATTTTTGAAAGAATCCTATGCGCCATTGATGAGGTTCATTATCAGATATTTCAGTTGTCAAGGTCGCTTCTCACACCTCTATGCATACCATATCAGGTTATTGATGCATTTCATGAGAGTGAAGATGATGAACATTCCATATTTCATGTGCTGAAACATCGAGAGGATGACCACTCTTGTGCAGAAGAAGACTCCTGAACAACAATACAATAGGATTTACCACTATGCGCTCATCAAGATCATTGTTGTACATCAGCTTGGATTGCAGGATATCACATGGGAAGACTTCATTTCCCATGAGTTTTTCACAGTGTCAATAGCTCATTAGGAGGTTTTCCATGATATGGGTGAACCTTCACATCATTGTGGAGGTCAGCAGACGGAGATTACTAGTGTGCCGGCATATGTCACCTATCAGAGAGGCATGAGAGGATTATTTACAGCAGTCCGACGAGTACTATCTCCACCTGGGATGGAAGGGGTCTTGTTGCCATCATCAGCAGCATAGATATAGGTACAAGATAGAGGCAAGAAGCCTATTCAGGATGAGGGCCCTTCAGGAGGCCAGGACACTAATTTCATCCTCATTGATGATGATGTGAGCTAGCCTAGCTCAAAGCTGAAGGAGATTATTCAGGAGCAAAAGGCCAAGATAGCTGCATTGACTGAAAAATTACAGAGATCTCAATGGGTCATAAATTATTTGGAGTAGCGAAACAAACAATTGGAGGATCAGCATACAGTCATGGAATTGCAAAACATCCGTGAAAATCGCCAAGCTGCCCAAAGACAGAGGGTGGAGTTCACTTCGCTTGAGAAAGAGATCGATGATGATCGGGAATATTGGCTTGAGAGGATCAACATCCACTTAGAGAAGCTGTTCGCGAAGGCAAACAAGGACAAAGACATGCTCAGGCACATGAAAAATCATTATTCGGCACGGAATCATGTTTGCAAAGCGAGGATCAAGATCCTGAAGGCAAGACTAAGGAGGGCACTAAAACGATGCAAAAGGGATGATAGGCTCTGAATCTTGGCCCAAGCTTATTTGGTTGAGCATGATACTAAATGATAGACCTTCAGTCCAAATTTCAGCAAATTTGGAGAAAAGTTTTTCAATTTTGAAAATTTTGGTCTAAAACAGGTTTTTCCGCCCAACGCGTAGCGCCACTTGGCGCGCGCTTATAATTGGGAGATATTTAGGCGGAAAACTTCACATTTTTGTATTTTTCATCAAAATTTATGCATTCTCATGGATTACCTAAGGATTTCATCAAGTTCTGGGTTACCTAAAGGGTCAAAAACACCTTAAAAATGGCCTCTCTGCCACCTTTTGCATCCACAGGAAGCAGTATTGGGAGATTGCAGTTTTGGAGGGGCAAATGACATCCAAATCCATAAATTCCACTTGGGTTGGAAATCAGACTGGTAGGGATTTCTAACGAGCTATCATGAGCTCAATTTGGACTTCGAGAAGGGCCTGAAAATCAGCTCCAAAGTTTTGCTACGCATAGAGATTTTGGGCGCGGCACATAGAGAATTTTGGCCTATTTTTCACTCTTCAGCTCAGAATTTCGGCCAGTTTTGACTAGTTTTTCTTTTTGATGTTACTCTTGATCTAACTTGATGTAATTTCATGACCATGATGTAATTTTGGCACATTTTTACTTGTCTTAGTAGATTCATTCACCAAAAGGTGAAATGTGAGTGAATGAATCAGTTTCTTAACATATAGAGGCAAGTTGTTTCATTGCCTATTTTTCAGTTCCTTGTTTAGATATGGTTGAAACAGCTCCTAGAATGATGAGCTTGACCCCTAGAGGCATGGGAAGGAGTTAGGCTTGTCTATATCATGTAATTTCTCAATCATTTTCAGGGTGGGACACTTGGGTTTGCTTGGCACTTCATTGTACATTTGATTTCTGCATTTTTGGCAAAGGAAAGACTAGGGTTTTGCAGCACTTGTTGTGATCCATGTGGCTTTGTGTTTTGATGGTGTTTTTCTTCATGTAACTTTAAATTCATTGATGTTTTATGTATGCCATTTCCCTTCTCTTTGCTTCTGAAATTAAACAAATTGAGTGAAAAAGGTAGAATTCATTAGCTTGCTGTGCTCTACCTATTAGTTTTGTTTAATTCTCAATGTTTTCTTCAGTTTGAAGAGGATTATTGATACCATCTTGCCCTCTTCAGCTCCTCAGTAGTCTTTTCTATCCATTTCATTTAATCTAAAGAATCAACACTGCTGCCTACCTTGCCCCAACCAGAACTCTGCAAAAATTTGGCCTCATCCCCGTACCCAAATTTGCCTTTCCCTTTTTCCAACAAAAACCCCCAAAAATCAAATCAAATCCTTGCACTTCATACTTAGCCTAAGATTAGTTGTCAAATCAGTCATCTCAAGCCCATATGATTATCTTTTACTGAGATTTACCCAGAGAGAGGCCTCTCTTGTCCTCGTAGGGCTAGCTACGAGGCTGGGCGTGGTTTGATGTAGACCTAGAAGCTTACCTTCTCAGCCTGAGATAAATCTAGGCTCTAACATAATGGCGACTCAGTTGGGGAACTAATTTGATTGTTTGTTAGTATTCTTCATTTTGAAACTACAGACAGAGTTTGAAGATTATCCAGGTAGCCTTCAAAATGCTTTTGCTTTGCATTAGTGCAAGTAGATAAACACTACTTTAGTCAATCTCTGGTCTAGTCTCATTAACAGAAAATCTATCCTGCAAACACCCCTGTACATTTGATGATTCTAAGCTATGGATGATAAGCTTAGGATTTGATAGGCTGAGAAATTTGTTTATGTCCATTTGATCTTTTGAAATATCACACTGGCTTGAAGGAGATATATCAGAGCCAATCTAGATCCAAATCCTCCTCCAGTATACGAGAATCCCAATCTTATTCCAAGAATCCTTCGTCAAGAGAGTTCTGAGACTCCCGTGTTTAAATCTCATTCATGCCCTGCAATTTTCAAGTATCTTGAAGAGCTCGATTTTGATGAACAACTTGAGTTATCATTGTTTGAAACCAAATCCGAAAGTGTTGTTGGTTCTACAGTCCTGAATCCGGACTTTGTTGCAGCTCTTGAAATTGAAAAGTTCAATAATTCTATTGAGAATTATATTTTAAGACAGCTCCAGACTGTAATTGAGGCTTCAAATATCGCTGATTTCGTAGAAACTGCATCTGCCACCCTTGGATCTTCCGTCACTGCATTCATCTCAAGGATTCTCACCAAACCACCCTTCATTCCCACCATCCCTATGCAACCTACTGTCTCAGATAAAAAATCTGCAGTAAATGCACCTCTGTTTACTCCTTCTACATCCAAAATTTCTTCTCCTCCGCACACCCCTCCTCATACACCTCACACATTAGTTGCACCCACTCCTCCAACATCCTCAAGACTGAATCCGCCAAGAGCCATGGCTGCTCAATTTGCTCCTCTTGCATTACCTCAGAACTTGGATGACATGCCTGCTGACTATCAGAGTAAGATTCCATTGTTTGATGGCACTCCTCAGAGTGTTCTGGCTCAAAAACATGTAGACAGAATGGCAGATTTCTTCGATCTCCATGAAATTGACGCAAAGAACGTGACCATGAGATTGTTTGTCCAAACTTTTGGTGGTGAGGTAAGAAAATGGTTCAAAGCTTTGGCAGCTAGAAGTATTCCCACATTAGCTGAGCTTCAAAGACAGTTCTTGGATCACTGGGAAGTAAAGAAAGATCCTCTTCAAATCACTTCTGAATGTACCAAGATCAAGTGGAATGTCGGTGAATCCATGCAAGACTACTGTATTAGATTCAATGTGGTTTATAATGCAATTCCTCGTGATTTAAGGCCATCTAGAAAGTCAGTTTTTCTTAAATTCCCAGATGGTTTTGATCTGGACATGGTGTATCAATTACGAGAGAGAGACTCGGCTACCTTAGAAGAAATGCAGAAAATTGCCATTAGTGTTAAGTCAAATTTGAATGACAAGAGAGCTAGATTGAAAGTTGAGAAGAAAGTCTCGATAAAGGAAGAAGCTCCTACATCAGACTAAGTACTCTGCAAGGTAGAAAAGATGATTGAAAGGTTAACACTTGATAAGACCGAACCACAGATTCAGAATCCCAATTTCTGTGGCTAGTAGCAACCACAATTCAGGATCAAACAACGTGAGCAGCGAGCACAAGAACCGGCACCACAACAACAGCAAGTAAAGACACCTTTTCAACAGAATTTTGTTGGTCCCAAATCTGATGATGAAGATAATGTAATAGGAGAAGAAAATCACTTCTTTACTCCTGATGATATGCCCACCTTTATCACTGAAGATGATGAGTATGCAAAAAATTCAGCTGTATAGAAGGATGAGGATTTTATCTTGGCGAATGACACAGCTCTTGAAGAAGAGTCAGAGGAGTATCAAAGAGGTTATATGAGTGCTTTGTCCACCCAGTAGTGTCAGTATTCAGTTAGAAACAGAAATATCCCCATCAATCCAATCTAGAAGAGAAAGGAGGTTCCAACATCCAAGAATGAGTCACCTGTTGTACCAAAGAAAGGAAAAGAAATTGTTGATCCTACTACTAGAAAGTCTCCATCAGCAAATTAAAGAGTAAATCAGCCAATTGTATCAGGATAAAGCTGAAAGAAAAGATGTTCCAGCCAAAGAGGTAGAAAATATTTCAGCTTTTAGTTTAGAAAATGAAATTTCTAAATTGAAGGTATCCACTCCCTTGACTGAACTAATGAGGAACAACAGTTATAGACGTCAAGTCTCTAAAATTTTGAATTTTGACCCAATGTCTAATATGGTGAGTGTGGAAGATGATCAACCTGAACTGATTTTTGGACAAGCAATAAATGGTGAATCTCCTGCCAGTGATGTGCCACCTTTTTATATTAGCTTAAGATTGCATGAGTTCGTGTTGCGTAATGCCATGTTTGATTCCGACGCTTCCCACAATCTTATGCCGAAGGCTATCATGGAGAAGTTGGGTTTGGACATCACTAGGAAATACCATGATCTTTATTCATTTGATTCTTGCAGGGTGAGATGTATTGGGCTCATTAAAGACTTGGTTGTAAGTTTGGATCAGATTCCAATGAAGAATGTTTTCATGGATGTTGTTGTGGTAGACATTCTTCCCAGATTTGGTATGCTTCTTTCCAGGTACTGGGGAGCAAAGTTGAAAGGGACATTACAACTAGATTTCTCGTATGCAATGATTCCTGTCTTTGGCCAAATGAGAAAATTGTATCAGGAACAAAAAATGAAATACATGATTACAAGCAAGGAGAAACCAATTAATCATTCGATTAATTATGTACATACAGATTTAGAGTCTTTTGTTTTGTATTTAGATAGTTTCAATGAGATAGAAAGTCAGTTAGTTGAAGCATATAATATTTCAAATAAAGCAGAGAATTTCAGAGATGTTTTGAGGAAAGAAGGACAAGAATAGAAAAATACCATGGAGAAATAAGCTAAAGATAATGTACAACAAGCAGAAAAAATAGAGTTAACAGAGTTTCAGCACTTAGAAGAATATGAAGAAGTTCTATGGACCATGGATTTCAATGGTGCAGTGGGAAATGATGGTGTTGGAAATGGTATTTGGGTATGCAGTCCTTTTTCCGCTCCGAACAAAGTGCCTAGTAATGTGCGGGTATGTTCTTACAAGCTAGCTTTTGATTGTTCGAACAATGAGGATGAGTACGAAGCTTTGATTGCTGGCCTAAAAATTCTAAGAAAGCTGAATACTAAGAGGATTACAGTATATGGCGACTCTAAATTGGTGATTAAGCAAGTCAAAGGTGAATATCAAGCAAAACATCCCCGGATGCGGGCTTACCGGAATGCAGTCCTAGATATCCTGAAGTTGTTTTCAGATTATACCTTGACGTGTGTGGCTCATATTCAAAATAGCATTCCAGATGCACTTGCTAAGGTAGCGAGTAATTTGAAGATTCCAATGAACTCAGGTAATAAATTTGAAATCCATGTGAAGCATCGTCCGACTGTCCCGGACAATCATAAATATTGGCAAGCTTTCTAAGATGATGAGGAGATTGATGATTTTCTGCAAAACAAAGGTAGGTTCAAAGATACCTCAATAGATTTAGAACATGATGATGGTAAAGATGATGTGCAGATCAATCAAATGGAAGTGTTGCAGCTAAAGGATAATATTATTCCTAAAGGCTTGATACCTTTAGAAGAACTCTTTGATCAAGATGACATAGCCCACAAACCAAAATTGTAGCCACAGAAGATAAAGGCAAAATATATCAGTTTGTTGTCATCCTTTACTGATGTGTTTTCTTGGGACTATTCTGACTTGAAGACATATGATACCAATATAATTCAACACACTATCCCCATCAAGCCTAATAAGAAACCTTTCAGACAGAAATTGAGAAGGCTAAATCCAAAACTACTCCCATCAATTGAGAGGGAGGTAAACAGGTTGTACAAATCAGGTATCATCGTTCCCATCAGATTTTTTGATTGGATCTCTAATTTGGTGCCCATGCGAAAGAAGACAAGTGAGATTCGTTTGTGCATTGATTTTAGGAATCTCAATAAAGTTTCATTGAAGGATAATTATCCGTTGCCAAAAATGGATCATATACTTCAGCGAGTAGTTGGAGCATCTCGTATGTCACTAATCGATGGTTATTCTGGATATAACCAAATTTTGATCCATGAAGATGACTGAGACAAAACAACGTTCACCACTCCGTGGGGGACTTTTCGTTACACTAAAATGCCTTTCAGTTTGAAGAACATAGGTGCCACATTTCAGCGGGCAATGGACTTGGCTTTCGCAAATGAGAAGGATGTCTTTTTGGTTGTGTACCTTGATGATATGACGGTGTTTTCCAATTCAGATGAAGAACACATGTATCATTTGAAAATTGTCTTTCAAAAGTGCAAAAAATATGGTGTGTCGCTGAATTCGAAGAAAAGCTTGTTTTCCATGGATGAGGGAAAACTACTTGGACACATTATCTCAAAAGATGGCATTCGTATTGATCTAGCATGTGTAGAGGTGATTTAGCAAATTGATCTTCCCCAAAACAAGAAGGAGATACAATCTTTTAATGGTAAGATGAATTTTTTACGCCGCTTTGTGCGTAATCTTGCTGAACACCTAAGAGAGACTACAAACATGCTTACGAAGGACAGCCAAATGAAGTGGACAGAAGAGGCTGTAAAATCTTTCAATTTAGTAAAATTGGCTCTTTCTTCAGCTCTGGTTCTAATCAGCCCAAATTACACTAAGGATTTTATACTGTTTTCATTTGCTTCGGAGCATACTATGGCAGCTGTATTAATGTAGGAAAAATATGAGCATGAAAAACCAATTGCGTTCTTCAGTCGAACCTTAAGAGATGCAATCTTGAAGTACAACATCATTGAAAAGAAAGCCCTTGCACTTGTAAAAGCATTAAAATGTTTTTGGGTATATATTCTGCATTCTCATATTTTGGCTTATGTTCCTAATGCTGCTGTCAAGGATGTTTTACTACAAACAGATCCGGAAGGAAGACGGGGCAAGTGGATTGCAGCTTTGTTGGAGTATGATGTGGAGATAAAGCCCACGAAGCTTGTCAAAGCACAGGGATTGGCAAAGTTAATGGCTGAATCGAATTTGCACGCCTTAGACATCAATCTGATCGCTGCTATGTCCGATGAGAATGAGGAAGGTTCATCAATTCAGGTATCAAAAATATTTGTTCTTTCTTCGTGGTATTCAGATATAGTATATGTGCTTCAAAATTTGTCACCACCACCCGGCATGGCTAGAAACAAAAGTAGAACTCTCAAGTTCAAGGCTGCTAAGTTTTGTACTTTTAATTCTGCGCTTTATTGGAAAGATCCCGGTGGTGTTTTGTTGAACTGTTTGGTGGAAGAAGAAGCGAAGTAGGTCATGGAGGATTTCCATAAAGGATATTGTGGTGGTCAGCTTTTTTGGAAAAAAATGACAAATAAAATTCTGAGAGCAGGATACTATTGGCCGACATTGTTTGCTGATGTATATAAGGTTGTCAAGAGCTGTCATCAATGTTAGATGTTTGAAGGAAGGCAGAAATTATAGCCTTTGCCGCCTAAGCCCATTGAGGTGAGTGCCCCTTTTCAATAGTGGGGGTTGGATTTCATTGGTGAAATTCATCCCACTTCTTCAGGTCAACATAGATGGATCCTTACGGCAACAGAGTGTTTCACGAAATGGATTGAAGCAATTCCCACCAAACAAGCTACGGATGCAGTAATAATTTCATTCCTTGAGAATAAAATTTTGTCCCGTTTTGGTTGCCTGAATAAGTTAATTACTGATAACGCAACAGCTTTCAAATCAAAAAGGATGATTGAGTTTTGTAACAAGTATAAAATCATTTTGGGACACTCAACTGCCTATCATCCACAAGGCAACATATTAGCAGAGTATTCTAACAAATCTTTGGTCAACATCATTAAAACGTTGTTGGAAATAAAAAAGAAAAGTTGGCATAAAAAGTTGGTCAATGCACTTTGGGCAGATCGAGTGAGTCAAAAGAAATCCATTGGTATGTCCCCCTTTGAGCTAGTTTATGGAATTTATACAGTGTTTCCTACCTCTCTCGCAGTGCCGGTAGTCAAACTTCTTCAGGAGGCTGGTAGTGAAGACGATCATATGCAGAGAAGACTAAATCAAATGATTCATTTGCAGCAGATGAGAGAAGAAGTGTTTCAAAACACGTTCAAGCTGCAGGAAAGAATTAAGAAAATTTATGATATAAAAGCAAAGACAGACAAATTTCAGTTGGATGACATGGTGCTGAAGTGGGATGCAAGGAATGAGGAAAAAGGTAAACATGGTAAGTTCGAAAATCTCTGGAAAGGACCCTTTGAAATTGCTGCATATCATGGTCATAATGCCTTTCTTCTGAAGGAGATGAATGGGGAAGATTTTCCAGGAGGGCCGATCAATGGTCGGCTACTCAAGTGGTACCATTTCTGAGAAGTTTTCTACTATTTACATTGTCACTGTATATACCCTTTTATTTCAATTTCATTGCAAGAGTGCATTGTGATATTTTCTTCAGTTTGGGGCCCGAAGTGAAGGCTATAATTATGAAGAATGATCTCAGCTTTGGTTTGAGTGTGTCAAGTCAGTCTTTCAGTCATTTTAATTTTAAGATTGAGTCAATTTGAGTCAAGTTTTAGTTAATATATTGAATTAAGAGTCTTGTGTGGATTTCTCGAAATAATGGACTCCATAACCCAATGGACGAAGGCACTACCTACTCTCCCAGAAATCTATAGTTCTTGGCACCTCCAAGGAGCTACCATCACCATTGGAGCCAATGTTAGAGTCAGTCCATTCAGCCCTCTGTCAGAGATCAAAACCTCTTTTGTTGCATTTCATTTTAGGTGTCTCATTCAGCTCGATCATCTGCATTCCATTAGGAGCATCGATCTTCTGACAAAAGGGTATTATCTCCATACTTCCTCATGTCATGTACCTACTGGTTCGTTTCTGATCATTAAAGTTCATCAAAATCAATTTTACAGTCATTATGGATAGTCTTTTGGTCAGCCAAGAGTCATTTCAGTCATTAGGCCTAGGGTTTCGCAAATTTTGTCTTCAAAGTGTCCAATAATGCCAGTAGGCCAGAGGGAGGTTCTAAACAAGTTTTTATTTCAAAAAATATCATCGTCATTTGTTGGACTATGACTTTTCTTCAAAACTCTGTTTTGAAGAAAATTCGACATTTCGTCCTTTGTAATAAATTGCCATGTAAATTTCAAAATTTTTAGTTCTTGGATATTTCAGATGTAGCCATGGTCATTCTTTGCCGAAACTCAATGCCAAACATTCCTGCAAAATTGACAAAAGAGTTTCATCATTTCAGCCAAAAATCAAAGAGGAAACAAGAAGAATAGAGTTGTATTAAAATGAGAAAAGTGACAAAACTAAAACATAAGAAAGTGGGTTTTTGAGAAACAAAAATCAAACCCATCACTATATAAGATATTTTCATTGTTTGAAACACACATTGGTATGCCAAGAGATCAATTGAAGTCAACTTAAGTTGGGAAAGAGCGAAGTTGTGTTTTGAAAGCCAAGATGGTGTGTTGGAGTGTGCGCGACGCATTGGAGGAAGGCGCAGTGCACATAGGCCGCGTGTCGCATTGGGCCAAATTTCACTGTGCAATTTACAACCGGTGCGGTGCATCCAGGGGGCGCGGCGCACTGGGTTTGTGCACGGTGCACAGAGTCGACAGGCCAATTTTATATCACTGTTTTGATAAAAAACCAAACAACTCCATTTCTTCTGCTCCAAGTAAGTTTGAGAGTTCTTTCCATTGAATTTAGATTGTGTTGGGTATTGTTTGGAGGGAAGATTTGAAAGTTTAAAGTTTGAAAATATAAACCCTATATTTATATCAAAATCTGCTCCTTTTGGTTTTGAAATTGGTGTTTTGAAATTGTAATTTTGGTGCCAAGTCTCCTTTCCCACTTGTGATCCTTTCCCTTTCATAATTCTATCATTATAGTCAATCCCCTATGCCCTAACCTCCCAGACTACTCATATCCCTTCTTCCCATTTTTCCTATCCTAAATCCTACCATTCCCTATCATTTTCCCTCTCCCATACCATTTGTAGCAAATTCCCAATTCCCAACAATCAAGTGATTTATCCGAACATTTTAAATCTCACTTGACAAACCCCATCATTCTCACTGCCCATTTTGTTTATCCCATAGTCCCTCATTTGACTTTGACACATTTGGAAATTGGAAACAAAGCACCAAATTCTCATTTTCAACAAATCAAACATTCACTTGGTATAGACTTGTGACACCATGACAGACACTGAGTCATCATATGAACGAGACAGTGATTCTACCACATAGCTTAATGTACCGAGAAGGCCTCGTAAGGGTGGCAGACATGTCAGAGAAGAACCTACCTTATTGACTCAATTGCAGGCCTGCCCACTTGCCATGGCATGTTTCCAACAACATTCATGCTTTCAACATTGTGAGATGATTGCTCAGATTCAGTATCATCAGGAGTTGGCTCGGTTGTTTGTTTTACATTTGCATGATGGTCAGGTAACTCTTGCTAGTGTAAATTTCACCTTGACACCAGAAACCATTTCTCAAGCAACATGAATACCGAATCTAGGTGAGGAGTGGAAAAAAAGGTAGCAGGTAGAAAGGGTACATTATGAACCATATATTAGTCCTAGCTATGTGAGACAACTCAACAGGGTGTTCCCATTCCAGTTTTTGAAAGAATTCTATGCACCATTGATGAGGCTCATTATCAGATATTTCAGTTGTGAAGGCCACTTCTCATGCCTCTATGCATACCATATCAGGTTATTGATGCATTTCACGAGAGTGAAGATGATGAACATTCCATATTTCATGTGCCGAAACATTGAGAGGATGACCACTCTTGTGCAAAAGAAGACTCCTGAACAACAATACAACAACATTTACCACTATGCTCTCATCAAGATCATTGTTGTACATCAACTTGGTTTGCAAGGTATCACATGGGAAGAATTCATTTCCCATGAGTTTTCACAGCTTTAGCAGCTCATCAGGAGGTTGTCCATGATATGGGTGAACCTTCACATCAGTATGGAGGTCAGGTGACGGAGATTACTAGTGTGCCGACATATGTCACCTATCAGAGAGGCATGAGAGGATTATTTGTAGTAGTTCAATGAGTACTATCTCTACTTGGGGTGGAATGGGTCTCGTTGCCGTCATCAGTAGCACAAGTACAGATACAGGATAGAGGCAAGAAGCCTATTCAAGATGAGAGCCCTTCAGGAGGCCAATACATTGATTTCATCCTCATTGATGATGATGTGAGCTTGCCTATCTCAAAGATGAAGGAGACTATTCAGGAGCAGAAGGCCAAGACAGATGCACCGACCGACAAATTTCAGGGAGCTCAATGGGTCATAAATTATTTGGAGCAGCAAAACAAACAATTGGAGGATCAGCATATAATCATGGAATTGCAAAACATCTGTGAAAATCGCCAAGCTGCGCAAATACAGATGGTGGAATTCACTTCGCTTGAGAAAGAGATCAATGATGATCAGGAATCTTAGCTTGAGAGGATCAAAATCCACTTAGAGAAGCTGTTGGCAAAGGAAAACAAGGACAAGGACATGCTCAGGCACATGAAAAATCATTATTCGGCACGAAATCATGTTTGCAAAGTGAGGATCAAGATCCTGAAGGCAAAACTAAGGAGGGCACTAAAACGACGCAAACATGATGATAGGCTCCGAATCTTGGCCGAAGCTTCTTTCGCTGAGCATGATACTTAATGATAGACCTTCAGTCCAAATTTCAGCAAATTTGGAGAAAATTTTGTCAATTTTGAAAATTTTGGTCTAAAACAGGTTTTTCCGCCCAACGCGTAGCGCCACTTGGCATGCGCTTATAATTGGGAGATCTCTAGGAAAAAAACTTTACATTTTTGTATTTTTAATCAAAATTTATGCATTCTCATGGATTACCTAAGGATTTCATCAATTTCTGGGTTGCCTAAAGGGTCAAAAACACCCTAAAAATGGCCTCTCTGCCACCTTTTGCACCCACAGGAAGAAGTCTTGGGAGATGGCAGTTTTGGAGGGGCAAATGACATCCAAATCCATAAATTCCACTTGGGTTGGAAATCAGACTGGTAGGGATTTCCAATGAGCTATCATGAGCTCAATTTGGACTTTGGGAAGGGCCTCAAAATCAGCTCCAAAATTGTGCTACGCATAGAGATTTTGGGCACGACACATAGAGAATTTTGGCCTATTTTTCACTCTTTAGCTCAGAATTTTGGCTAGTTTTGACTAGTTTTACTTTTTTGATGTTACTCTTGATCTAACTTGATATAATTCCATTACCATGATGTAATTTTGGCACATTTTTACTTGTCTTAGTAGATTCATTCACCAAAAGGTGAAATGTGAGTGAATGAATCAATTTCCTAACATATAGAGGCAAGTTGTTTCATTGCCTATTTTTCAGTTCCTTGTTTAAATATGGTTGAAACAGCTCCTAGAATGATGAGCTCGACCCCTAGATGAATGGGAAGGAGTTAGGCTTGTCTATATCATGTAATTTCTCAGTCATTTTCAGGGTGGGACACTTGGGATTGCTTGGCACTTCATTGTACATTTGATTTCTGCATTTTTGGCAAAGGAACGACCAGGGTTTTGCAGCACTTGTTGGGATCCATGTGGCTCTCTATTTTGATGGTGTTTTTCTTCATGTAATTGTAAGTTCATTGATGTTTTATGTATGCCATTTCCCTTCTCTTTGCTTCTAAAATTAAACAAATTGAGTGTCAAAGGTAGAATTCATTAGCTTGTTGTGCTCTGCCTGTTAGTTTTATTTAATTCTCAATGTTTTCTTCAGTTTGAAGAGGATTCTTGATACCCTCTTGCCCTCTTCAGCTCCTCAACAGTCTTTTCTATCCATTTCATTTAATCTGAAGCATCAAAACTACTGCCTACCTTACCCCAACCAAAACTTTGCAAAAATTTGGCCTCATCCCTATACCCAAATTTGCCTTTCCCTTTTTCCAACAAAAGCCCCCAAAAAATCAAATCAAATCCTTGCACTTCATACCTAGCCGAATATTAGTTGTTAAATTAGTCATCTCAAGCCCATCTGATTATCTTTTGCTGAGATTGACCTGGAGAGAGCCCTCTCCTATCCTCGTAGGGCTAGCTACGAGGTTGAGTGTGGTTTGATGTGGACCTAGAAGCTTACCTTTTTAGCCTGAGGTAAATCTAGGCTCTAACAAGAGTGACATTTCCTACGCCTTTCATGGGATATTTTGAATTATCTCCAAGAATAATTTCCAGGTTTATTTCCTTCTCTATCAAATTATAGAGAGCTTAAGAGCATGACACCCTCACCCATCTCAGAATGGAGAAATAAGAAGGGAACTGAAAGAAGCTTTTTGCCTGGTCTATCCCAGCCCCAACTGTGACCTCAAGCTCTTTTCCTTTATCTGTAACAACTCCTCTCTGGGTCAAAACTTCTTCCTACATGGTTTCTTGTCCCGCGCTCGACACTTGTTCTTGTGGAATAATGTCCACGCCAGGATTCAACTCCTTTACAATTTTCAGAGTCGAACGGGTTGGTGGTGGTTATTGTGTGACACCACCGCTTGTATCCAACATCTCTCGAATGGCTGATGTAGGCATTGTTCCTTCCAGCCCAGCATTGATGAAAGTGGACTCTTGTATCACCATGTTGACCTCGTCCGTTATGACCATAGTTTTTCCTCCTGTTGATCCCAAGGTTCCTTTAGGCTTGGGCCCCTCTTGTCCTAGTCCATCTTCCTCCATTGGCTCCATAGTCGAGGCTGGTTCTTGTGGGACAGCCTCAGCCGTAATGTTGACAATTCTTTCTACCTCAGCTTGCCGCAGTACCTCTTCTCCCATTATGGTGCTCTCAATATGTTCCCTCAGCTCCACAGTCGAGGCTGGTTCTTGTGGGACAACCTTGGTCGTGGTGCCACTGACTTCTTCTATATCATCTCTCTCTTGCTGCAACACTTCTTCTTCCATTGTTTCCACAATTGAGGCTGGTTCTTGTGTAACAACCTCGACTATCCTTTCTGCTTCAAGCTCTCTATTTTGTTCCGATTCCTCGGTCTCCATCTCCATTTCCTCTAGTTCTTCTTGATCCATGCATTCATCCTCTGCTATTGGACCTTCCTCCATTACTTCCAGCTCTTCCTATATAGCGGCTATAATAGCTGCTATATCTTCCTCTATAGATTCCTAGAATGTTTCCCACGAGATTTAAAACTGGGCAATTGCATGCATGACCAATACCCGAACCAACCATAACTGCCGCAACTTTCCGTGAACACTGAGCATATTGCACCATTAGCTCAAGGCTTGTTAGCAAGAAGAAAGGCATGTTTAAGGCATATTTAAATACAATGGTATACCTCCCTTCATAGGTTATACACCTCATTACAAAACCTGCTACATCACCCCATGGTTGTGGTAATGAATTACAGTCATACACTCAGCCTTTTTGGACGACATTCTCACCAGCTTGTAGAAATGCTTCTAGGAACTCTTGGAGAGAGGTTCTTCATGAAAACCAACTCTGTCCTTGATGTGGTAGCTCGTTAACCTCCACCTCTGTGATAGGGATTTTATTCCTCGAACCTGAGAGCTTTCCTCACCTAAATTGATTGCAAATTCAATTGCAACTACTTCGTTTAACCCCTGCGACCTATTAAGATAGACGTCCCAACCTGCATTTATGAAAATCTGCCATACTTCTCTATTGTTTTATACCGCTGTTGTATCCTCCAGCTCATGGTGCATGGCCAATCCACCCATCGCCATAGAAACAATAACAGCACAGTGGACACAATCGGCTAGTAGGGGGAGAGTAGCTACAATTTGCACTAATAGTGGCCATGGTAACAACATAATGGCCGCAAGGTAAAAGAGTTGGTGAAAGTGATGGTAAATTCTTGGGAAATGAAACTAATAAGGGTAAGTCATGCCAGTACAGTAGAATGATTGCAATAATTAAATGTAGTGTATTGGGGAAAGGACCGATGAGGTTTTTGGCATAAGAATTCAAATCCCAATGTGTTGGAATCATAATTATGAAATCACAATATTTTTTTGATTCCCGTTCACATTGGATTTCGTAATGATGTGGTACGAATATGATTAATAATATACCATCATTTGTTTATGATGGGACCCCCCCAACTTAAATGTAGTCGTCCGTGGCACGTAATAGTCTCTTTAATGGGATACTTTAATTAAATTCGTAAGAGTCATCAGATGCATACCTGGAAACCTACCTGCTAGTGGAGTAACAACAAAAATGATTAGTGGAGTAATAGCAATGGGGAAGTAACAATGCCGATAGAGTAATAGCAATGTTGGAGTAACAACACTGATGGAGTAACAACAACGACGGAGTAACAACACCGATGGAGTAACAACAATGGTGGAGTAATAGCACCTAAAGAGTAACATCAGCGGTGGAGTAACAACACCCGACACTTAAAAAAGAATTCAGGAGTAATAGCAGTGATGGAGTAACAACATGAAATATTCCTTGGAAAATTTTTCTTTCAGCTCCTTGTCATAATTCGATCATTATCCTTGCAAAAGACGAACAAGTAAATAGTAACAATATATATATATTGATAACTTTAGTTTGATGGTATATATAT
>APFE030004138.1:125871-156542 GCA_000404065.3 Pinus taeda
TGTATATATATATACCATCAAACTAAAGTTATCAATGAGATGTTTGATGAAGGCATCTGTAGAAGATGGAAGGTGGTATAATTTTAGACGATGTCCATTCACTAGGAAAGAAGTACAAGTTTCATCTATTGTAATTAATCTGACTGTTCCATTGTCAAACATAGTGTCCACTTCATAGGGTCCCATCCATCGAGTGCGAAGCTCCCCTTTAAAGTATTTGAATCAGGAGTCACAAAGCAATGCCCAATCTCTTGTATGAAACAACTTGTTCTTGATGAATTTATCATGCCACTTCATTCTCTATTGTTGAATAGTAGTAGTTCTCTAGAGAACCACTGAATAGATCTCATCTAAGTCATTGAACTATTCCAACCGATGTTTCTGGTCCTCTGATAAGTCTAATCCCACTTCCAAAGCTGTTGTGAGTGTGCTGATCTCAAATTATACTAGGAACAAGGGGGGTTTCCCATAGACTAACTCAAATGGTAAAAACCCAGTTGTATTCCTCCATGTTGTCCTATACTCCCAAAGAGGTTCTAGAAGTTTCTAAGACCAATTCCGATGATGACATGCTATAGTTTTTGTCAAGGTATTTTCCAATACCTTATTTGTACTTTCTACTTGTCCATTCACCTAGGGATGGTAAGGAGTTGCCACTCTATGTTTAACCCTGTATTTCTTCATAAGCCTTCCTATCACGTGGGATGTGAAATGTGCTCCCCCATTTGAAATGTTATCCCTTGGAGTACCATATCGAGCAAGAATTTCTTCAAAAAGAAAATCTGCAACCACCTATTCAGTTTCTTTCACAACAACTCTGGCTTCCACCCACTTAGTCACATAATCAGTGTAGATCAAAATGTGAACCTTTTGGTGAGAAGGTGGGTTGAAGGGTTCAATGAATTCAATGGCCACTTTTCAAAATGTTCGAGGAATATCTGGGGCTGTAGTGGCATCTCATCTGATTTCCCGTGTTGTCCCATCCATTGACACTCTCACATCCTCAGACATAATCTTTGGCATCACGAAAGATAAAAGGCCAGTAGTATCCCATTTGCAGCACCTTGTGGCCCATTATTTTATCTACAAAATTTCCTCCATAAGGGCCATCTTGGGTAGCCTTCAGTATTTCATAGATGTCATCCTCTGATACGCAGTGCCAAATCTGTTGATCAACGCCTGTATGGAAGAGGTACCTTGCCATCCATGAATATCGGGTACTTTGATGAATAATTTTCCATTGATCCCTATTTGAAAAATGACGGGGTACCTTCCCTATGGCAAGTTAGTTAGAAATATCTATAGACCACAAATTTTTAGTAGAAATTACAAAAAGATGTTCATCCAAAAAACTATCTTTGATGGGTGTACCTTCAGCATTATTTTCTAGCCTAGACAGAAAATCAGCAACCACATTGTCCTTCCTTGGTTTATCTACTATGGTAATTCCAAACTCTTGAAGTAACAAAAGCCATCTCGTAATATGACCGGGAGTAATGTGTTTATTCATAAGATACCATGATCAGTATGTATAAAGGTGGGGTACCTGGTAATATAATGCCAAAACTTGTTGATGGCGTAGATGACAATGATGAATTCTTGTTTGGTCACTGTGTAGTTCAACTCAGCTGGAGCCAAGTTCTTGCTAACATAGTAGACTGCATATGGTACGTTATCTACTTGTTGTCCCAAAACTGGCCCAACTATTATCTGAGAAGCCTCAGCATGGATATGGAATGGTAATGTCCAGTCTATCCCTCAAAGGATCGAAGTGCTACAAACAAGTTTGTTGACCTTTACAAAGGCTGCATCACAGTCATCTATCCACAAAAAAATGCATCTTTTGTTAGTAATTGAAAAAGTGGATGGGCTATTTTAGAAATTTTTTCTATAAAGCACCTGTAATACTAGCACAACCAATAAATCTACGTACCTGTTGGGTACTAAATCGGGCCAACTTTCCATCCATTTCTATTATCCTTTTTGACCTTTTTGTACTCATTTACCTATGTTATTATGTTAAACCTACAAGGTAAACACCCTGACTTGTCCAATTGGAATATTTTAATTAATGAAGTAATTTCATGGAGTCTTATCTATTCGCGGTACTAAAACATATGTATGACTGCAGCTTGGAGAATAGAAACCTTTGTTTCAGCACCTCACAACAGATCTGCTAATGGCCAGCCATCAGGAGGCCATGCCGTTGATTTAACAATTCCCTTGGAACTATTCTTGGACCTTTTTGCTATCTCGGGCATCTAGTGATGGTGCCGTTCCAATTGATGTACATTTTGAAGATGTGGTTACCATGTTTCAGGGAGCTCTGTTAATCTCCCTCGCTGTGTATAAAATGCATATTGTTCCTGTGAATGGGGGTTCTCCCATCGCTATTGTAATCATTTGTTGCAGATTAATAAAATACCATCTATTTTGCTACTCCAATCTCTTCCGTGACTAATGCAACCCTGATCAGAGAGCCGGGCCTGCTCTTTTGATCAAGTGCTACGTCTTTGAGTGTGTGTCATTTATTAGTTTATGCTTGTTGTTACATTTCTTTCCTGTTTATGATTATTTCTAAAGTTTTATTATTACTTTAATCTTACAACCATGTTTTGAATCTTCAACCATGAACCCTTGGTTGGAACGGATTACGTGTTTGCCCCTGCATATACCTTGCACGTTGCCTTGAAAGGATACACACCCAATTGATAATTTAATGTCAAAATAGGGTGAATAAATCATTCATACTTGGACACCAACATTTTGGCGTCATTGCCATGGAGGCTAACAAGGTGCAAACAACGATCCAGACCAACCAGAGGGTCAATCTCTCGTCCCGGGGAGAGAACGAGTTTTCTCACTCTACATCAGGTCTTGAGTGTAGGTATTCTTTCTAATTTTTTATTTTTGCTTTTCTGTTTTATTTTGGGCCATTCTCTTGTCCTAGGGAGGGAGGAGTCTTTTGATGCCCTCCCCTAGGCCCTCAACAAGCTTTGTTTCTTCTTAACCCTTATGTGTTTCCTTTTTGGGGAAAACCCTAGCTTTTACCATGGGGAGGGAGGAGTCTTTTGATGCCCTACTTCAGATCTAGAAGTATTAGGGCTCCTATAGCGTGTGTCTGTTTCTAGTTCTTGTTCTGAGGAGGGAGGAGTCCTCTGATGCCCTACTCTAGGCCTGAAACCCTATATTTTTGTTTTGTTTGCTGCAAATCTTTTTGTCAATTCTTTCATCTCGGGGAAGGAATGGTCCTTTGACACCTTACTCCAATATTGAAGCATTATAGGTTCATACTAAGACCCTCCATCATATCAACTTTTGTATGAACAAAGAATCAAATAAGAGGGGCAGAGGGAGAGCCCCAAATAGGAGAGGACAAGATCTGGGAAGAAACACCTATATGCAACAGATCATAGCAAAGGTTGAATCAGAAACATCCTCTCATGCAACTGCAAGACTAGGGGCAAGGACAGTGAAGTCTAAGGGACAATCAATAGAGAAACCAGTGCTGGCTATGGAATTCTCTGGTAATTCGACACAATAGGTTCCTCTAGTAGTGGAAGAAATATATAGTAGTAGACCTGATCTAGAGAATCTTGTGCTGGTGATAGCAGAGGAAGAAACTACAAGTAGGACATCGATAGGGTCAAGCTACTCCAGTAAAGGAAAGGAAGTTGCAGCTGAGGGGTCAAGCCATTAGGTCTCAGGAGAAGGAAACGAGGAAAAACTTGCATCACCAAGAGACTAGGGAAGTGCTACTAAAGCAACTCGAGTTCTAGTAGTAAAGAATCCTTAACCACCCTCCATAGAGCCTGTTGAAATCCCTAGTGAGTATTGGAAGATATTTATGACTCCCACAAACTCCACCATCGATTTTCTAATCAGGGATCTGGGAGCTGGCGCTCCTACAAAGCCTATTCCATTGGCAACCTTACCAAACTTTCATGGGCTAGTTTCAAAAGACCCTGACACATTTCTATTTGAGTTTAACATAGTGTGTTGGGGGTATGACTACACAATAGATCCCCATAAGTTAAACATTTTCCCATCTAAACTAAAAGGAATGGCTTTGCAATGGTTCATTGGCCTTGGAGTAAAATCCATTTCCACATGGGATGATATGCAAACAACTTTTCTAGAGAAATACCAAGATTACTGTAAATCTCGGAACATCAAGGAGGAACTCTTCAAGTTCACATAGAAAGAAGATGAAAGTTTGGCAGATTATGTGGAAAGGTTCAAGTACACCTTACAAAAGTTAGGTCATTCTGACCTGGATAAGGAAATTTTAAATATTATCCTCCTTCAATCTTTTCGAGAGGACTCAATGGAACTATTGAACATTCTGGGAAACGGAGACATCTCCAAGGAGACATTCGAAGATATTTGCAATTTATGTGTTCAGTGCTTGAGGGGGCTTGCAAGGAATAAGCTTGGGATCTGATTAGCGAAAGTGGGAAAGGGAGACATCTCCAAGGAGACATTCGAAGATATTTGCAATTTATGTGTTCAGTGCTTGAGGGGGCTTGTAAGGAATAAGCTTGGGATCCGATCAATGAAAGGATCTGGCGAGGGTGTTACAAAAGAAGAAATTGGAAACCTACTAGACAATTTGAGGATAGATATCCTTAGCACCCTATCAGCACAAATGGACACTTTGCAAGTAAAACAGAAGCAGCTGGAGCTGGACAAGACCATGGAAATATTTTGTCTGAAGTGTAGGAAGAAGCACTTGGAAAGGGAATGTCCACTAAATTTCATAGAGGAATGTGTGATCTGTGAGCTCAATCATGTGCAAGCTCATGCCCCTCCTTGCTAGGCCTGAAAGCAGTATTTCAAGGAACGAGGGAGGACACAGAGCAACTATACCTCATGGGATCTAGGAAGCCATGACAGCCTCAACCACCGATGGGAAATCAAGGTATGTACTCAAATCCATCTCAGTATTTCAATAATTACAATATGAATCCTCAAACCATGCCTTACCCCCCGATGTGGACGCAATACCAGTATCCACCATGGCATCAGTGGAACCCAAGCCAGTACGAGCTCTTCATGGGCTCCAACTTTGCGAGGATCCCCTCCTGGTCAGTTTCCTCAGCTGATGCCTCAACAGATACCACAACAATAGCTCCAATTACCCTCCAATGTGCCTCCTGCAACCAACCTGCCCGTCCTCAGCTTCCAATGCAACCTAACCCTAATCCTAACAATAAGGGAGGTCATCAAGTTGATGTTCTTAACCTGCCTTCATATAGTATCTCCACTGTAGAGTTGTATGAAATGAATCTGCGATCAGGTCGGATAGTTAACGCCCGACCTCATCTAGTTATCATTGAACAACTTGATAGTGAAGGTAAGGAGGAAAAACCGATTAGTAAAGAGCCAAAACAAACTGATAGAAACCAGGTGCCTC
The DNA here is from genome assembly GCA_000404065.3 of Pinus taeda. Classification (NCBI taxonomy): domain Eukaryota; kingdom Viridiplantae; phylum Streptophyta; class Pinopsida; order Pinales; family Pinaceae; genus Pinus; species Pinus taeda. Next base: position 131,288 of record APFE030004138.1, read on the forward strand.
ATGTTAAACAACATCAATCTGAACCACCTTACCCAGAGAGACTAATTATGAGTAAACCAAGCCCTTAAGCCAAATTTGATTTATCAGGATAATTGCAGAAATTATTTGTTAAAATTCTCTTGTTACAAGCTATGAAGGATGTGCCAATCTATGCAAAGACTCTTAGGGAATATTGTTCAAAGAAACCTACCAAGAAAACTAAAGATCCCCTCACTATACATGTTATGGGAAAATTATTGGACTTTATTATGGGAAAATCAATGCCGGTCAAATATGGAGATTTGGGGAACCCGATTTTGACAGTATAGATTAATGGGGTAGAGACTCCAAATGTGATGGTAGACCTGGGTGCTTCCATCAATGTCATCACCACTAAAACCATGCATGTGTTAGGTCTTCACAATTTGAAGCATACACCTACAGTATTGGAACTAGTAGATCGATCTACAATCAAAGTTGTAGGGAAGTTGGAAGATGTGACAATTTTAGTGGATTCATGGCATTACCCCATAGATTTCCTGGTACCACATACACAATCTTCAGTGGACAGTCATCCCTTAATTTTGGGTAAACCATGGCTAGCCACTACAAACGCTTACATTGGGTGTTGCTTAGGAAATATGGTTATTTCTAATGGACATAACACTAAGAATTTAGTGCTATATCCACTGACAAAATAAAATCTATCTATAAAACTGACAGGCGGCAAGAAAGTTGTATCTGCAGTAGAGGCTGAAACAGAAGATGAAGAAGTGAGACCAGTCCTCACTATTGGATAGGCCCTTTAGTTGAAAATGGAATCAGAAGATGATGTAATCACTTCCTTCATGGATGATCCTTATTCTATTTCAGAACCAAACCAGCAAATCCTAGAATCTATCCTAAGCTGCGAGAATCAGGAAACTATGGAAACAATAGAAGGATTAGAGGAGCCACATACTGATACACCCCATCAAAGTGTTCAAGTGGAATTGGAACCCAGGAAACCTTTGAATATTAATACAAACTTGTCAGAATCCCAGAAGAAGCAACTTGTAGACGTTCTGTAGAAACATAAAGAGGCCTTCACTTAGGATTATGCATATATGAAGGGGATCCCTACCAACTTATGCACCCATCATATATATATATATATCAAGGAAGATTGTCATCTTATAAGACAACCTTAGAGGAGAATGAACCCTACACTGAAAAATTTTGTGAAAGAAGAGCTTCAAAAATTACTGGACGTAGGTTTTATCTATCTTATCTCAGATATCCAATGGGTCTCACTGTTAGTAATGGTCCCCAAGAAGAATGGCAAATGGCGGATCTACGTAGATTATCGAGAGTTAAATAAAGCGATGCAGGAAGATCATTTTCCCTTGCCTTTTAGACACATTGGCTGGCAAGAATTTTTTCATTTTTTTGGGTGGGTTTAGTGGATATAACCAGATCCAGATTACTCCTGAGGACTAGGACAAGACCACTTTCATATGCCCTTGGGGAACATTTGCATACTGGCTCCTTCCTTTTGGCCTATGTAATGCTCCTGCAACATTCCAGAGGGAAATTTTTGGAATCTTCTCTAACTTGATGATGACAGTGTTGAAATCTATATGGAATATTTTACTCCATATAGGGACTCGCTTTTAGAGGCGTTGAAAATTTTGGAGAAAGTTCTCGCAAGGTGTATACAAGCGCATGTCTCTCTGAGTACAGTAAAATGCCACATGATGATGGAAGAGGGAATTGTTCTGGGACATTTTCTCTCAGCTGAAGCGATTAGGATGGACCCAGCAAAGTTCAAGGTAAATATATACTTCCCAACACCTAAGATGCCAACACAAGTACACAGTTTCATTGGTTGTGCTAGGTATTATAGACATTTCATAGAAAATTTTGCAAAAGTAGCACACCCGCTATTTCAATTACTAACAAAATATTCAGAATTTGTGTGGTCAGATGATTGTGATATAGCCTTTACAAAAATTAAAGAATTGTTCTGTAGTGCTCTGATCCTTAGAGGACCAGACTGGGCATTACCTTTCCACATTCATATGGATGCCTCTCAAACAACAATTGGTGTAGTGTTGGGACAACAAGAGGGTAAGGTAACTTATGCAGTCTACTATGTTAGTAAAAATTTGGCCCCCACTGAATTAAACTACATGGTGACTGAGAAAGAATTCCTTGCTTTCATTTATGTCATCAATAAGTTTTGGCATTACATTACCGGGTATCCTACTTTTGTGCACACTGATCATGCAGCCATCAGGTATTTAATGAACAAACCTGTTACCCTTGGTTGTATTACAAGATGGTTGTTGCTACTACTGGAATTTGATATTACCATAGTAGATAAACCAGGGAAGGACAACGTGGTTGCAGATTTCTTATCTAGGATAGAACATGATGGTAAGGGTACACCAGTTGAAGATAACTTTCCAGATGAGCATCATTTTTGCAGTTTTTGCTAACACTCCATGGTATGCAGGTATTTCTGATTATCTTGCTATAGGTAAAGTGCCTCTTCATCTATCCTATAAGGAGCAAAGGAAGATCATTCACCAGAGTACCCGATATTCATGGATGGTAGGATATCTCTTCCATACAAGGGTTGACTAGCAGATTCGGCTTTGTGCGGTAGGACATGATATTTTTGAGATATTAAAAGCTACACACAATGGACCCTATGGAGGACATTTTGCAGATAAAAGAATAGGTCATAAGGTGCTGAAAATGGGATATTACTGGCCTTCCATCTTTCGTGACGCTCAGGATTATGTTCAAAGGTGTGATAGTTGTCAATGGATGGGACAACTTGGGAAAACAGATGAAATGCCTCTTCAGCCCCAAATAGTCCTTGAACCATTTGAGAAATGGTCCATAGATTTTGTTGGGCCCTTTAACCCACCTTCTCATTAGAAATCTTACATCTTGGTCTGTACTAGCTATGTAACTAAATAGTTGGAAGTTAGATTAGTCACGAGAGCAATAGAGCAAGTAGTGGCCGAGTTTCTTTTTGAGGAAATATTTGCCCGGCATGGGACTCCAAGGGAAATTATATCAGATGTGGATCACAGTTCACATATCATATGATAGAAAAGTTGATGCAAAAATATGGGGTCAAACATAGAGTGACAACCCCCTATCATCCCCAGATGAATGGACAAGTAGAAAGCACAAACAAGGTATTGGAAAATATCTTAACAAAGACAGTAGCAAGCCATCGTCGGGATTGGGCACAGAAACTTCTAGAAGCTTTATGGGCATATAGGACAACATGGTGGAATACAACATGGTTTTCTATGTTTGAATTAGTCTATGGGAAATCCCCCTTGTTTCCGGTGGAATTTGAGATTAGTACACTCAGAACAGCTCTGGAAGTAGGCTTAGATATATCATAAGCACATAAACACCGACTGGAACAGCTGAATGAGTTGGATGAGATTTGAGTGGTGGTTGTTTAGAAGACTACTATTGTTCAATAACAGAGAATGAAATGGCACGATAAATTTATCAAAACTAAGGTGTTTCATGTGGGGGACTGGGCATTACTATATGACTCCTGATTTAAGGATTTCAAAGGCAAGCTCTGAACTCGCTGGATGGGCCCATATCAAGTGGATGTAGTGTTTGACAATGGAACGGTTAGACTGAGTACAATAGATGAGAACCATACCTCATTCTTAGTAAATGGACACCATATAAAACTATACCACCATCCAACCTCTAAAGATGCCTTTGTTCAAAATCTTTTTGCTTTATCTGATTTAATCGTCATTTGGAAAAGATGATACTCTCACTCTATCCAATCTCTCTCTCTCCTCTCTCTCTCTCTCTCTCTCTCCTCTCTCTCTCTCTCTCCTCTCTCTCTCTCTCTCTCTCTCTTCTCTCTCTCTCTCTATATATATAATATATATATATAATATTGTTGCTACTTGTTTGTCTTTTGCAGGAATAACAAAGAAATATGGCAAGGAGAAATGTAACAACCAGTGCTGTCATGAAGATATTGTTGTATTCCACTGGTGAGAGGCACTAAATGTTGTTACTCCACTAAGTGTCGTTACTCCATAATTATTGTTACTCCACCGGTGATGTTACTCTGTAATTGTCGTTACTCGTTGTTGCTGTTACTCTCAGTGCTGTTACTTGTTGTGTTGTTACTCACTATTGCTGCTATTCATTATTGTTGTTACTCACTATGCTGTTACTCACTGTTGCTACTATTCACTATTGTTGTTACTCCCTGTACTGTTACGAGATGTTGTTGCTACTCTGTTAGAAATTTTGTTGCTACTCCACAAAATTTATGCATTTAATTAAATATTCCAAAAAGGACATTAAAACGTGCCATGGACGACCGTCATTAAGTTGGGGGGGGGGACCATCATAATGAATGACGATGTACCTCGAAAAGAATTTATGACACATGATCCTTACCTAATTGAATCTATGATTTTGGTACTCCGTAATCATACTTTTGATGTGTTGAGATGCGTATTCATACACGCTGAGTCGTATCAAATGCCCTCCCAACATGCTGCATTAAATTTCAGAAACATCCCACAGTACCATCTTAACTTGTCATCATTCCCAAATGTACTAGTACTGTTTATCCATTGTTTCCAAATCGACCATGACGTTATCTCAGTTTCCAATGGTTTGGAGACCTATCACTCTCCCTTGCCAACCAAATGTAGTCATTGCATTGATTTTTCCTCTGCAACAATGGGTGGTCAATCTATTTTCCATGAACTTGAGAATACAGGGGGAATTTGAAACAATTAGGAGGTGTGGCAAGTTTTCGAGAATGTAGGCTGGGATGTTTATTTTGACAGATTGAGGGGTTCGAATGAAGAAATGATGACATAATTTGCATTGAACTTGGGAGAAGGAGGCTCTTGGGTCCACATAATTGAGATCCCTATAACAGAGGAAATCATTGCGGAAGTTAGTGGGCTTCCTCAAGTTGGGCAGTAATGGTTTTCGAGAAGGACCGCCCTCCCAGAATTCCTCGAGGCTTTTCTACAAGAAGGCGAGAATATTGCACAAAAGAGTCAGAGGTATGGCATAAACTTGCCACCACATCCATGGGGGGGAGTATCAGAGTTCATCATCAAATATATGATGTGCGAAGGAAGATACTCCACTATCTTCAAATACCATCTCTGTATACTAGCTCTCTTGTGATTTCCACAGGTAGAAGCTTTTTCAATGAATGTGCCCTATTTTCTACTAAGGAGCCTTCACTTGATGGCACATTCAACTTAGGGGTCACGACAGGTATTGGCGGTCATCACTCACCATGAGTTAGTTCAACTATTGATAATGAATGCTATTGGACAAATCCCATTTCAATGGGAGCTATTTTGGGATTCCACAGAGGAACAAATAGTAGCTGTTGTGGTTGCTAGGGTAGAAGAACCTGAACCTATGGAGGAGGATGCAAAAGATGATGATTATATTGAACCCATGGAAGAGAGGGAATAGAGATAGGAAGGGACCAGAGTTGAGGAAACTAGGGGACCCGTGGAGGAAGCAGCAGGAGAATTAGGGCATGAGGTTAACACTGACCTACAAGAACCAGTGTCAACTTCGAGGCCAAATGTTGAGGATTCGTTCCAGTTTTCCTTCTTTATCCCAAGAGGAGTGAGGGTAACTCGTTCCCCACGGCAGAAAGAAGAAGAAGAGTTTGTTGTTCATGTGGCTTTGAATCTATCACAAAGGCCACAACAGTACAAGGTGAATGTTACACAGGCGGTAGAAACCTTGAAGCTAGAAAGGAGAGAAGAGATAGATATTCCCAAGGTTGAAGAACCGGGAGGGATCCCAACAAGCACAATAGTAGGAGAGCATCTCGCTAAGGCATCACTGGTCACGGCAAGTGCACATGAAGAATAAATTGTTGTTGGCGAAGAGGAGGGACCAAGTGAAGTGGTCCAGATGAATGAGCCAATGACATAGCCTGGTAAGAAGGCCTGAAGAATTTCATAATTCAAGAAAGACAGATAATGGAGGACAACTTGACAGTAGGCATAGTATAAGAGGTTTCTCGGGATTTACCTCCAGCTACCAAAATGGAGGAAGTACTAATTAAGCAGGAATGGATCAAGCTATGTGAACAACGAAGACTTCCAGTTAAGCAAAAGTATCAGCTACAGTTTAGGGAGACAATGCGACTCAAAATGGAGATAAGGAAACTGAGAAAGAATGTGAAAAAAATGTAGAAACAGATAAAGAAGTACAAGCGGAAATCCAAAATTTCAAAGACCATCGAGGTTGAAGTAGAAACTCAAGTGGACTTGATAGTCACAACCTCTGCTGCCACCCAAACAGATCCGGTCGAGCGACTGTTTGAAGACCGAGAATATGCCTTATTAGTCGAAATACAGTCTTGGAAATCTACTGCAGCTCAATTCAAAAATGAGATCAGAAGGATTGAGGAAAGAGCCTCCATAACCATCTTTGGATATGTGTAGTGCATAGATGTAATGACATTAAGGCATGCGAAGCAGCAACTCAAGACGAAGCAGCTGGAAAAGCAAGTGGTAGAACTGAAGGCCGATAAGGAGCAGATGTTCAGCCTGGTGCAAGACGTTAAGGCATGTCGTCCCCCTGCTTCTTGTTATTCTTTATTTTTGCATGAACATTTCCTTTTATTTTGCATGGAAAGCATCATAAATGAGGTCAACTTTGAGATAGAAGATGGTGTACAATTCCACCGAATCTTGAGGAGTCATGACGTGCCAACTCAACATATGATGTGTGAGTTTTACTTGCACAGGTATCTACTGTGTCTGGACAGAGATTTAACCTAGTTCCATAAGTAGGGGACATTCATTTAAGGGCCCTCACCTCTTATGCTTTCAATTAGATTCACTGGCAAAAGGCTTGTAATACTTCTAAATCCAATCAAGTTACAAAGCCATTTATAGTAAGAGGAGAACATGAGAGGTGAGTCACAATGTTCAATAACAATAAAACCTTTTTGGGAATTGGGGAGAACAAAGATAGAATGGTGAGGACACAAAGATGGTGCCTTGATCTTTGTGTCAAGCAACTCACCGCATTTCAAAAAGAGGCCCTTGATTGTTGTCAGAGAAGGTGGATGATGTCACCTACAACTGTCCAGAATAGGGAACCTTTTGGGGCACTGAATCTTGCATGAGTACTTGCCATAGCGTCCAGATATGTGGCATGTGTCTAGACATGTGGGGCCCGGTGGATGGGGATCCGGTTTTAGTTTCCTATTCTTTGGTTGCTTGCCGAACTTTACACTCCAGCTTATGATGTTCCAAGGGATTGGTGGAAAGAAGTTCTCCTTTCGGATGGGTTTAAAGCTCTAGGAATAGAGATGGCCTCAGAAAATGATCTCGTCGAGCTTCATGAGACTTATAGTCTAAAATCCAGACTTGAAGAGGCGGCAGACTGCATGAGGACATGCAGAAGGCTAGTTGGGGGGAGATGTTGGGTACCAAATCGAGCCGTCCTTTCATCCATTTTTATTATCCTTTTTGACCTTTTTGTACTCATTTACCTATGTTGTTATGTTAAACCTATAAGGTAAACACCCCTGACTTGTCCAATTGGAATATTTTAATTAATGAAATAATTTCACGGAGTCTTATCTATTCGCGGTACTAAAACATATGTTTGACCGCATCTTGGAGAACAGGAACCCTCATTTCACCACCTCACAATAGATCTAGTAACAACCAGCCACCAAGAGGCCACACAGTTAGAGTCACGATTCCCCTGGAACTATTCTTGAACCTTTTTGCTCTCTTGGACATCTGGTAATGGTGTCGTTCTAACTGATGTACATTTTGAAGATGCAGTTACCATGTTTTAAGGAGCTCTGTTAATCTCCCTCATTGTTTATAAAACGCAGATTGTTCCTATGAATGGGGCTTCTTGGGGTTCTCCCATTGCTATTGTAATCATTTGTTATAGATTAATAAAATAACATCTATTTTGCTGCTCCAATCTTTTCCGTGACTAACGCAGCCTTGATCAGAGAGTTGGGCCTACTCTTCTGATCAGGTGCTGCGTCTTTGTGTGTGTGTGTTATTTATTAGTTTATGCTTGTTGTTACAGTTCTTTCCTGTTTATGATTATTTCTGAAGTTCTATAATTAATTTAATCTTACAACCATGTTTTGAATCTTAAACCATGAACCCTTGGTCGGAACAGATTACGCGTTTGCCCCTGCATATACCTTGCGTGTTGCCTTGAAAGGATATGCACCCGGATTGACAATTTAATGTCAGAATAGGTTGAATAAATCGTTCATACCTGGACACCAATAGTACCTGTGTGGGTGTTTTAGGTATCAGGAAGTGCAATATTACCTTTATCTTAGTTGGATCCATTCGAATTCCAATAGCTAAGAGTAAATGTCCCAAAACTATTCCTTCCTCCATCATCATGTGGAATTTTACCGTACTCAAAGAGACATGTGCCTGCTTACATCTTTCAAGTAATTTTTTCAGATTTTCCAACCCCTCCTCAAATGAATCCGCGTATGGAGTGAAGTTATCCATATAAATCTGAACATTGTCATCTACCAGATTAGAGAAGATTCCCAAAATTTCCCTTTGGAATGTTGCAGTTGCATTACAGAGACCAGATGGAAGGACCCATTATGCAAAAGTTCCCGAAGGACATGTGAAAGTGGTTTTATCCTGATCTTTGGGGGCTATCTAGATCTGGCTGTACCCGCTAAACCCATCCAGGAAGGAGAAGAAATTCTTCCTAGCCAGAGTATTTAAGACTTGGTCAATGAAAGGTAACGGAAAATGGTATTTCTACATTGTCTTATTCAATTCTTTGTAATCCATGCATATCCGCCATTAACCATTTTTCTTAGGAACCAACACCAATGGGGAAACCCATTGACTATTTGAAATGGGGTAGATAAATCCCATGTCTAGTAGCTTTCTAAGTTCTTCCTTGACAATGTTTTTCACAGTTGAGTTCATCCTTATTTGAGGCTATCTCATAGGATGACAGTCATCTTTGATGTATATATGATGGGGGCATAAATTGGCTAGAATCCCTTTCATGTCTGTATACTCCTAGGTGAATGCTTCTTTGTGTTTTCGAAAAACATGCAATATTTGTTTCGCCTAGGATTTTGACAGGTCTGGATTAATATTTAGGATCTTCCCTAGCTCTATTTCCACCGAAATGCTGTCATGAGAGGCGGTTTTAGGTAGCTCATCAAATCCATTGGCTGTTCTGATACTTTCCTGCATTTCACAGCTCAAAACAGACTCTAGGATTCACTGGGTTGAAGCTGAAATAGAATAGGGATCACTAATAAAAGTAGTATTTGTATAATCTTTTGTTTCTATTTTCAACTAAAGAGCCTATATTGTTGGACACCTAATCCTCAATGGGTTAGTGTGGAAGCCGAATAGACAAAAAGAAGTGCAAGAGACCTTGGGCTGTGGAACCCAATGATCAAACTATGTACTATAAATGTATATCTCTTGTTAATAAAAAAATGTACTCTAATGTTTTATCCTTCAGATTATTCTTGTTGCCCATGTGTGTTTAACATGGTATCAGAGTAGGGTTATTCCTGCCCTGCATAATTACTTTGAGCCATTTGTTTTATGGCCTTTATGTGCAGATCATTTTTGCCATCAATTCTGCATTTCATGAATATTTTTTGAGCTAAATTTTAACCGCAACCTGTCATTTCTCCAACGCCATTTTCAGTTTCCCTCTGCTCTTCTCTAACTGGCCTTTTATAATTACCTGCATATAGCGTTGTGCTACCCTGACATATAATCTTGATGCATATATAATGTGCTACCCTGACATGGTTTTCCTGTCCTGCTGCCTATTATTTTCCATCCCTATTAACACTGCATGCAATTCTTTGCCGATTTTTATGCTACAACTACATATAGTTCTTGAAAGAAATTCTGAAATAGCTCATATCATTTATGAGCATTGTTAGTATATGCTATTTTCTACGAGCATTTTCTATATCAGTGTTCTGTGCTCGGACTGTCAAATATTTGCCAATGCATTTTACTAGTTGAATGACTGGGCAGCATTGAATGTCATGGTGCTCTTTTTGAATGCTCGCAGAGAGAAGTCAAGGACCATTGAATTCTGTCACTGATGGAAGACAGTTCAACTTCTGAGCTATTACATTCAATGAAATCGCATTGATTGGGTACATCTGAATGACTCTTGTGTATGAATGTGTCTGTTACCTTTTTCGAAAATCAACGCATTCATTGCATTACGATATTTCATTTTTTTGCTTTCGGAAAGGTGCATTGTGATATCTGAATTTTTTTTTCAGAAAGGTGAATCGTGATTCATGATATCTGAAATATGTTTTCGGAAACAAGATGTGCACGGTTTGACCTCCGACATTTGTGGTGTTTCTACAATGTTTAGAAATGCATTTCAGTCATGCCCCGTAACACAAATAATCATATGCATCGCTGAAACATTAACTTATTTTACTGATGAAGAGTTTTAGATTTTGTTTGTATATGCAGTTCTTTATTACAGCGAGTGAGGTCTATTGATATCGATTAACGGGTGGAAATTCTTTTTAATGTAGTAGCTATATGGTGGATCCTCCCTCCACGGTCTATTTAAACTGCATGGTTCAATTGGGTTAAATTGGTGATGACTTTATAGTGATATGTTGATGGTGGTAAAAGGAAATGGGACTTCTAATGAAATGTGTGCATTGTCCAAATGGGATGCAAGGGCGCTAGGTGAAATTTATGCATTGCTTTCATAGCTGATATATGTGTTGTTTTTAAATACAGATTTTAGACAACAATTACAACAGCTTCCCCGATGACCTGGTGCCTCTTCAGATTGGAGAAACCAAAAGGCATCACATTCTTGCATCCGCTTTCTTCTTTTATTGTGGATTCCTGAAAGTTTACAAGCTAGGTTTGGTTGTTTAGGATTCAATGAAACAGTAAATTAAAACAACGGTGATAGAAGCGGTATTGCATGTAGCCCATTAAATTGCAATGAAGACTCGAGGGGAGGTTTACTGTGAGAACTTAATGCATACCAAAAAGTGATGATTCTAGTCAGGGCTTGGACCATTTCCTGTAAGAAATTACTTGGTGGGTATTCATACTATTCACATATTAAGTTTGGCTTTTCAATGAATGAGATGGATTTTACACATCTGGCAAATTGAATATAAAATTCATTGAGATTTATGGTAAGCAATGTAAATGCTCTTATGACATAAGGAGTCAAAGGAAGAATTGTACCTCTAGGAATTGGATATCTGGAAGTGTCCCTCTGAATAACATTTTCAAATTCAACAAATATCCCCTTTGCAATCCCAACAAAGTAAGTGTCTTGAAAAGAACCTAGTTGCTCAAAGATCTAACTGCAAAGGCGCTTCTCATTGCCAAGAAGGACCTGGACATCAATCTTTACAGCCTAATTCCTTTTTTCTAAATTCCTCACAGGCCAGAGGAAAAGTCGAGGTGACTGATTTGTTGGTTCTTTTACTGGTCAAAATTATGTTTCTATGGTCAATGAAACCATGCCTTAATTAATTGTTGCATTAATACACTATTTAATTAACATGATATCTGAGTTTGAACAACATTATGCCATTCAAAGAGTGAAGTCACCATATAAAAGGATTTTCTAGTAGAAACACATACTGGTACTTTGGCATTTTATTTGCAGTAGGTGTTGAGATATAAAAATTTTCAATAAATTTGCATTGTCTAGTCTGTTGGATCCTTGCAAATTTTGGGGAAGAAAGAATTATAGTGTTGAATGAATACTTAAGATAGATAGATAGATTTGGAGGTCGAAGAGATACAAACACAATCTATCTATCTATCTATCTATCTATCTATCTATATATATATATGATATATATATAGATATATATATATATATATATATATATATATTATATATATATATATATATATATATATATATATATATATATATATATATATATATATAATATATATGCATTGCTTCCTTGTTACTTCTACTACTGCATAAGAGTTTGGTGGGCTATATAAAGGCTATGATTGTTTTGACAAATAAAAGTAATCTTTTGTGGAGAAAAGTTTAGCTGTTGGTCATGAGTAAACTTTTATTTTTATGTAATGGATTGTAATTGGTGCTTGTTGGTTGCACATTGATCATTTTCAATGCATTTATAAAGGATATTACTTTGTACTGTAAGTGGGTATTACTTTTTTGCATTGAGTAGTAGTTGTGAACAGTTTTTAAGGTGTAATTCTGATAGTAAAGAAAAAAATGACCAGAATCAGTGAAGTATTAGAGTTCCTTAAAACTCTGATATTGTCTACTAATCATGATACATTAAAAGTCAGCAAAGTTTCTCTCACATACATTCAGGTCTATCTACAAAATGCATAAGAGAAAATTGATTTTTTGCAGCTTGAAACTCAGCTACAACAAGAAGAATTAAAACAGAAGAGTCATTCTAAACTTGATTCTATTCAGAAGATTGAAATAGACTCCCATAAAGCAGCAGTTGTACATGCAGATGTAGAAGGTCAGCTTGCACTTCCCAAGCCCATCATCAGACCTTGGGAAGAGCTTGTCCATAACAAGCATGGGAATGGTCTTGGATATGACAAGTAATTGTCCTTTCATATTCCAGACTACTCAAAGCCCATTTAGTTTCAGAGTGTTGGATTCATTCATGATAGTTCACTTGCTCCTCGTGATAGTTTGCCTCCAGTTGTTCCAGATTCTTCCCCTCTTCCATAGCAACAACAACAATAGTTTGTGAAATGCCAACACTGTGACCAAGTTGGCCATTTGAAATATCACTATTTTGATCTTCATCCATGTAAGCATTGTCATAAAACCACTCATTATTCAAACAGATGCTTTAGAAACAAACATCCTACAAGAACAAAGATTCATCTTGGATGGATCACTTCTTGGCAATGGGCATCAACAGCCAAAAAGATATTCCAATCACATGTCAAAACTTGTTCCAGAGTATTGAACAGTCTTGTAGTTGAGTTTTCTCCATCATCTCCCCTTGTATCTGACAGGGGGGAAATGATGGTCATCTACAAGCTTCAAAGTTACATCAAGCGAGCCTGAGCCACAACCTGCCACAATAGTTTCAGAGTTGTAGTGAGAAACAAAGATGCCCCTGAGCATGCCTTTAGTTGGTAATCTGGGACACTTCCTCTAGCAGAAGACTTCAACTTCTTGCCAATTTCAGAAGAATTCCAAGAACAAAATTGAGAACACTTCCCCTAGCAGAAGACTTCATCTTCTTGCCAGTTTTGGAAGAGTTCCAAGAATTGCATTAAGCATTCCAGAGTTTTTGGTCATCCCCAAACCATCAGAGGTTGAGACTTCCCTTTTCAGGTTGAAGTTATCCCTTTTATGTGGGGTGAGACCTCCCTTTCATGGTTGAAGGTTTCCCTCTTCAAAACAATAAGACCATTTCCTCTAGCAGAAGACTTCAACTTCTTGCCAGTTTTGGAAGAGTTTTGGGAACTGTACTAAGAATTCCAGTGTTGGTGGTCATCCTTAAACCACTGCCCTTTATACCAACATTTTAGGGAGCACATTCAACCTTGTGCTGCCATGCATTTTTTCACATTTTGTATTACAACTCTTTACTTGGACTCATACATAACCCTTCAGATTAAGGGGGGTATGTTGGACACCTAATTCTCAATGGGTTAGTGTGGAAGCCGAATAGACAAAAGGAAGTCCAAGAGACCTTGGGATGTGGAACCCAACGGTCAAACTATGTACTATAAATGTATATCTCTTGTTAATAAAAAATGTACTCTCATGTTTTATCCTTCAGATTATTCTTGTTTCCCATGTGTGTTTAACATGTACAATAGTAAGGATTGGTATTAATTCCTCATTTTCAGATTCAGATTCTTCCTTTGGTAAAGGCTTCCTATGGATCGATGGTTTCACTGATGGACTAGATTCTGTAGGAGGATATAAAACTAAATTCTTAGTACTCTATCCATTCGATATAACCATATGTCCAAAACAATACACAATATAAGCATCTGCAGTTTCCAGCCACGGTCTTCCCAGAATTAGGGGAAAGCCATTAGCTAGTGATTGCATTTGTAGTACTAGGAAGTCCACACGGTACTGCCATGAATCAACTGAGATTGTAATATCTTCTAACTTCCCTACTAGTTTAACTGTAGATCAATTTGTCAACTCTAACATAGTAGGTGTAGGTTTCAAGTTCTGAAGACCTAATGCCTACATGGTCTCAGTGGTAATGACATTTATGGTGACACCCAAATCTACCAGCGTGTTTAGAATTTCTACTCCATTAATTATCACGGTTAAAATTGGGTTCCCGTGATCCCCATATTTCATAGGCATGACCTTCCCCATCATAAAATCAAATAGCTTTCCCATAACATGAATGGTGAGTGGGACCTTTGATTTCTTTTTAGGCTTCTTAGTGCAATATTCCTTAAGATGTTTTGCATATATATGTACATTCGTCATAGCTTGCAGCAGGGGTATCTTAACAAACAAATTTTGTAGCTCCCTTAACAAATCAAACTCATCTTGAGGGATCTGTTTACTCAAATCCAATCGTTCTGGATAGGGCGATTCAGTTTGGTGTTTTTGAGTAATTAGTGGCTGAGGAGGTGTTCGATTTTTGCTAACTTGGTTCGATTCCTCTTCAACCATTTCTGTTCCTTTACCTCATTGATAACTTGTTCAGTGATAACAGGTGAGGGTTGAGCATCTACTACCTGCCAAGATCTTAAATTCATCTCATACAATTCTGCGGTGGAGATGTTGTATGAAGGTAGGTTGAGGGTGTGAGCTTGTTGAGCCCCTTTATTGTTAGGGTGTCGATTGGGTTGGATGGGAAGTTGAGGGAAAATAGGCTGATTACCAGTGGAAATATTAGAGGGCAACTGGAGTTGCTGTTGTGGCATTGGCTGGGGAAATTGCCTAGGAGGAGAAGGTCCGCGCCAGTTGGAAGCCCATGAGGAACTCGAACTAGCTTGAGGAGCCCATTGCTACTAGGGTGGAAGCTGGTACTGGAGCCACATAGGTGGATAAGGCATGGAATGGGGACCCTATTAAAATTACTAAAATATTGAGATGGGTCCGGGAACATACCTTGATTTCCCATTGATGACCGAGGTCACCATGGCTTCTTAGGTCCCATAAAGTACGGCTGCTCCATCTCTTCACCTCTCCCTTAAAAAACGGCTTTCAATCCTGGCAAAGATGGACATGAACTTGTTGCATCTCACAAATTGCACTTTCCTCTGCAAAGTTCAATGGGCATTCCCTCTTTGGGTGTTTATTCCTGCACTTTGGGCAAAATATATCCATAGTTATTTCTAATTCTAGTTGTTTCTGTTTTAACTATAATGTGTCCATTCATTGAGACAGGGTACTCAGCATATCAGTCCTCGAGCTGTCCAACCGATTTCCAATTTCTTATTTTGTGACACCTCCACATGATACTTTCATTGACCAAATCCCTTTTCTATTACTTTTAACTCCACTTGAGCACTAGATGAATAGCTCACAGATGGTGTCAAAGTTATCTTTTGATATATCTCCCTTTCTGACTATCTTTAACAATTCCAAAGAATCCTCTCAAAAGGCCTGGAGAATGATAATTTTCAAAATATCCTTATCCATGTCAAAGAGACCTGATCTCTGTAATGTGTATTTAAAACGTTCCACACAGTATTCCATATTTTCGTCCTCTTTTTGTGTAAACTTGAAGATTTCCTTCTTAATATCCTATGATTTACAATAATCCTGGTATTTCTCCAAGAAAGAAGTTTTCATCTCTTCCCATGTTGAAATAATCCTTCCCCCAAGACCCATAAACCATCGCAGGGTTGTCCTCTTTAGTGTGGCAGGAAAGATTTTCAATTTATGAGCATCCATTAGATAATCATCTCCCCGACACACAATGTCAAATTCAAATAGGAATTTGTCAGGATCTTCTGAAGTAAGCCCATGAAAGCTAGGTAAAGTTGTTAAAGGAATTGGCTTTGTTGGTGCGCCGGTGCCAAGATCCCCAATTGGGAATTCAATAGTGGAGGTTGTAGGTGCCATGAATATCCTCCAGTAGTCACTTGGGATTTCAGCAAGCTCTGCAGGAGATGATGGAAGGGTTCTTGTCATAGGTGTTTGAGTTTCTTTAACAACACTTCCTCTATCCTTTGGTGATAGAAATTCTCCTACAACTTCTTCCTCTCTGTCACATGGGCTTCACCCTTCATACCTCCTCTCTGCAACTTATTCTTCACTACTGGAATGGTTTTGTCCCTCAGATGTTCTGCTTGTCTCTTCAGCTACTGGAAGGGTCTGTTGTATCGAATCAACAGGGGGTGTTGTAGACAACATTGGTTGATCTACAAATTGTCCTTCCAATTTTGTCCATGTACCAATCATCACAACAGCACAAGAAGATGCCTCTAATTCAACTTTCATAATGATTTGTTGGATATAAGTATTCCTTCCCAAATTGTGTCCTCCCTTCTTTGGGGCTCTTCCTCTGCCCCTTTTATTCGAATCTCTGTTCATGTAAGTTGATATGATTAAGATGTCGATACCATCACAATGCTCAGGACCTTGAGCAGGGTGTCAAAAGACCATTCCCTCCCCTGGACGAGAGAGCAAGCGAAAAGGAAAAAAATCTAAAAACTAGGGTTCAGGGCCTAGAGAAAGGCATCAAAGGACCCTTCCCTCTCTAGGACAAGAAACCAAACAAAAAAAAGAATACATTCTAGGAAATTCAACGCTCGAAACTTGAAGCATGGCGTCAAAGGACCACTCCCTCTCTAGGAAGAGAGACTGGGTTTTTCCCAAAAACAAACAAAAATGCAAGAATAAATTAAGCTTGGGGCCTGGAGAAGGGGGCCAAAATACCATTCCCTTCCCAAGATGAGAGAGTGGGCCTAAAGTTAAAAATGGAAAAAAATTAGAGAAAAACAACAAAATAAAGAAACGACTATGCTCATGACCTAGAGCAGAGCGAGAAAACACTTTCTCTCCCCAGGATGAGATATTGACCCTCTTTTCAATATAGATCATGTCCTACACCTTGTTAGCCTTCCCCGACAACGACGCCAAAATGTTGGTGTCCAAGTATGAACAATTTGTTAACCCTTTCCTACATTAATTCATCAATCTGTGTGTGTACTCTTTTCAAGGTAATGCACAAGGTATATGTAGGAGCAAGGTTACAATATACATCAACCCAGGGTTCATGATTAAGAAATCAAAACATCATTGTAACAGTAATGGAAATAAACTACATAACTTAAAAAGGCATTCACAACAATCTATGTAATATGAAACAACAATAAGGAAATAGATACAGTAAGTAAAACAACACACTAAAAATGAAACACGCAACACTTGATCAGAAGAGTGGGCCTAACTCTCTAATCAGGGCTGCATTTACTAACAAGTGAAGATAGAACAACAAAACATTTATATTTTATTAATATGAAGAAAATTTGTTACAATACATATCCTCGTATGACTAACCCTTTGCACAGGAACAATCCCTCTCTTATACAATATAGGGGGGTGATAACATCTTTCCCCAAAACCTGGCAACTACATGCCCAAAAATATACATCAGTTCAAAATAGCACCAGTGCTGAGAGAGTGAGAACAAACATGATCCAAAATGGATCAGAAATAGCTACAAGTTGGTTATCCTATTTTAGCTCTCCTGAAAGGCTATTGTGAATCATGGAACTACCACTATATGACAGGAGATCAACACCTATTCTTTGGAAACTGTGGACATAACAATTTTTAGTGGCTCTCGTAGGTACAATCCTCATGACTTTACTTCATTAGTTAATATTCCAAGAGACAAAGAAAGGAGGGTTACCTCATAGGGTTAGCATAGTAGATACATGTTAATGAATGCAAAAAGGATCAAAAGTTGAGTGGAAATGTTGGGAAAAAGTAAGGAGATTTGGTACCCAACACCCTCAATTAAACATATTGGTAGTGTAAGGCCAATTTAGGACTGGAAACCTATTCATATCCTACAAAAGCAGATTGGCCCACAGGCAGAAAGGTTTGTACTTAAGCATCAATACCATTTTTCACATACCCCCTGGGTATAGTGCTACCATTTCCTTCTATGCTCTACTAAATCCATCATGTGGACCTTTTCATTTAATTACAAGACTTACATTTCAAATAAACCCTTAAACATAAATTTCAACTTGGAGAAAAGAATCAATTATGGCATGCAACCAATAAGATTCTTTAATGACACAACACAAACAGTAATAGAATATTATCCATAATATTGTTGTAGCTAGCATGGCCATGAATCATGATCATAGTCCTACCTGGCATAGTCGAAGTATTACTCATAAATATTTTACGTAATAGGAATAAATGGGTACATGATGGCTATGCAGATGAAATTCACCTCATGATGCATAATGCATAGCATAAACAACCTAAACCATAAACTATACCATTTCACATCTTAAAACATAATTACTCTTTAAACATAGTTGTCTTATGTATAATTAATCACCATTATTCCATCATCTCATTGCAAGGATTATTCATGCATCATACACTCACAAATTCCACAACACTAAGAGTAATGAATAATAATATAGGATCATGTAGTTGTACTCATAAATTTCAATATGGGAAAACAAGGAGAGTAAAGGGGCTACATACGATACATCCCGAGAAATTGAAGTAAACTTGCTTATTTTTAGATAGTCACTTGGAAAATTGAGCACCGCCACCCAACCTAGAACTGTCTCCCTTCAGTTCACCCCCGAGCAGAGGTTCTTGCCATGGATCAACTTCCTATTTTGATCTCTTCAATGGTATTTAATACGCTCTTTTATGATATGGTTTCCATTAGCAGTCCCACTTTTATGGATATTATTTCTCCATTTGCATTGGCTTTTCCCAGAAAGGCTCGCCTTTATCTCCCTTGAGGTGTTTCCTCATAAAATCTTTCATTTATTTCCCGCAGATATTTTATGTTTTTTCTTAACTTAGCATCTTTCTGTAGACAAGTAGCTTAATGAATATTTATCTCCAAATCCACTAAGTTTATTTGGATTTGAATCTAGAAGTCTTACCATGAAATAATTATCTCATCCCATTCACCAATGGGATTTGGAAAGAATATCATCTATTGGTGTCTCAGTTTCCCAAGAGATTATTTTATTTATTTCACGATAAATTATTTGCTTTTGTTTGTTACACATAAGACCTAACTTTTAGTAGCTTAGGTTAGAAAAGTTTTACATACAATGGAGGGGTGTTACATATTTTCCCTTTTTCTACTTCAAGTGCATCCAAGACCCCCATATCTAACAGGTTTGTCATTTCATAAAGCATGGATGCTTTGTTTATTATAATAGAAGCACATGGTTCATTTTTATCTTATCACTTCCCACAAGAATTACATTTGTAAGATATACACTCATTCTACTGGAAGCATTGTCTTTTTTTTGTAGATTTGAAAGGTTCCTATTTGTCAGATATTGGCAGAACCTCATATTTATCTAGATGGATATGCACATCAAGGTTGTGAACTTTGAGGTTGCATACTTGAGTTGCAAAAATTTACACATTGAAATTTGAGTGAACTTGGGAATGTGCTCTTGATATTGTATTTAATATTGTCTTACTTCTATTAATCAAGAAGCACTAGGACCCTCTTTTACATTCCTATTATGTATTTACACTAGATGTAGTTTTGGGTGCCAATTCCATTGACCTACTTATGAATGTCATAAAATTATTAATGTATAATGTCTTCTTCATCATGTATATAGTGAGTTGTATTACATGTGTACATACACTTCACAACTCTGACTTTATTTCAATTTAAATGCCTCTTACATCTCTTAGTTATAATTATTGAGATATTTCTTTACTCAAAGGAACCTATACATTCCAAACTATGCATGTTCAATTAAATATGCATGTTGCTACTAAATATATGAGTAATGACCTGGTAAGATTTAGTTCCTTTTAGTAGCATATATTTGAAGCGTTTTCCCCATAAGGGTGAGTTAATAGTTCAACCTGTGGTGAAAACCACATCCAAAAATGAATTGCATCATTACATGTAGATGCACCAATTAAGAAAAAATATTAAATCGAAAGATAATTTACAAAAAAATCCATAGTCTCATAGCATACACAGGGACTTGTCTTTCATGAACTTAACGATATTTCATGGGAACTTCATGAATATATACAATTAAATAAAACCTTCAGAATATGTTTTAGGATGGAAATTAATTAATTACCCATCAATTTTGGCTACGTTCATAAAATATCATGAGCTTCTTTCCTAAGATGTATATAGATTCCATCTATCGTTCTTCGTGTTCACCATGATCTATGGAAGGATAATTTATTATGTTATCTATTTTTGTTTTCCTGTTACCTCATAATAGTTTAATGCTTCTTCCCTTAAGATCTCTTATAAGTATAACTTCATTCTATCAAGCTTTGTCCTCGATTATACTACCCTTCGCAATCATGAAACCCATAATTTAATTTTAATATGACCAAAGTAATATGATGGCAATGTGTAAGAGGAGACATATCAACATGTAGTTACCCATAGGATTCAAACTTTCCTTACCCACCATTACTCCTTTCAACAATTTATTTCATATTCATAAGCCATGATGACCACACCACTAAATATTATCATCGAGACTCTCCATAATCATACCTTACAATTATTTCAAATGCGTTCATTCATCAAGCTCGACTCTGAGAATCTAAAGCTAGGTCTATCATGTGTAAGTATCTTAAACCAATTTTAAATCATGGTATAGAGACTTTGTGCCATCACAAGAGAATTTGACAAGAAGTTAAGTTTGGAAAAAACTTACAGAACATATAATGAAATAAAAAATTAATCTTCACATAATTCCAAACCATTGATAGTTAGGCATAATAAAGCAGTAACCACTTTATGGTTGACCACTTCTACCTCTTGAAAATATTAAAAAAGTTAATCGTTTTCACTTCTTTGGATTGCTCTCTACTCCATCACAACAATGGAGGGTTCTATATTATATAACAATATTGCAATATTATTTGTTCAAATCTAACCTTACAGGGTTTCTTCTCCCATAATGCTATTATAGTTATCCACCACAGTGTATGAATACAATATATAGACTTGATAAATTCAATATAAAGTAAAAAAAATTACTATGAAGTGTGTATAAAGAATAAACTTCTTAAATTGTGAGCATAGGTGGCTTATGAAAAAACATACAATGCATAATCGTATCTCTCAAAATTATAACTGCAACATCAGGGAAGAAAATTATTACCATGATGCTAAAAGAACCAAGTCATTTTTTTAGTAGTGATGCCATCTAGAACAATTCCCTCCAATCATTAAGTGAATGCTCGTATGGAGGTGCTTCACCACGAAGTCAGATTGCAACCCCAACTGCCATCAAATTTCCAATTGTAAGAAAAATAAAACATCTTTGAACAACTAAAAAAATTTCAATGCTTGGTGAGCATACTCCATAGCTTTGAGCCAAATTAACATGATCCTACAATCAACATGTAACATTTGTAATATTCTAGTGGTAAAATTCTAAAAAAGAAAAAACCAAAGAGGGTATATATAATTCAGACTCAAATATCTCAAATAAGTCATTTTTAGGTTCAAATTTTTGTTGACCATGCTCTAATGTTATGCCAACTATAGATTCAGGGTAAAATACCCATCATAAGGAACTCAATTACTAATAACAACATTGACCAATAGAATGCAGTTACCACAACATTTCCACTAATTGGACAATGGTCAAACCATTATTGTAGCCAATTCAGACCACCATCGCGACCTTTAACAACTCAACTCTATCGCTCTGTGAGGTAGCTCATTCTTTAAATAATGCCACACTAACGCTTCCTGCTAGCTACTTCTTGTTAGCAATTAATTGTCCAGAACGTCCTTGATCCTTTGAAGAATAGGAAAAAAATATTCCTCGGGATTGAAGCTCTGAATTTCAGTGTAGAGGAGATTGGCCCTTTTGTCAACACACTACCTTAACCATGCTCGATCACAGAGTATTGCAGTAAAGCAAGAGACATCACAATCCGTCCATATGACCATTGCCTGCTACCACCACTAGGAAATCCTGATAGATGTTTCTATATGATTTTACACCTGCATGCCTCTATGAAAAGAGTTGGAGGAGCCTAAGATGTGGTATTAATGTTAGCCTTGATCTGCTCTTAACCTTACATGTTTGTGTCCATCGCAGGTAGAAGATGAAGTTAGTGTGTTTTTTCTATGTGTAATGAAGGATAAACACTATCCAAATTAAGGATAACCATGACCATGAGGATATCCATTGTCCACTGAATGATTTTGTGGAATAGAAGATTCAACAACAAAGAGTAAGCTCATATTTTTTATAGTTGTGCAATTCGTACATCTCTGAATCTTTGGATAAAGCAAGTGAAAAAGCGATATTGATAGGGAAACATCGGTTGACAAGGAGCTTTTCTATAACGATCAAATTGAAAATTTGTCATTTATTTAAATCAAATGTTCCCATCGAGCTTAATGAAATGGGGTTTTGAAAAAAAAAATCGGAAGTAGTAACTAAAAAATGCGGAAGTATATATCAATTAATGAGTGTCATGGATGTCTCTCTCTGGTTTGTCATGACCTCCATGATTTGGGTCGAGGTTAATTGATAGTGCCCAATTTTAAGCAGTGCAGAGGGACAAGTCAATTCATACACATTCTTGTTACAATTCGAAATATTAGTACTCAAAGATTTCATTAGAAAAATAAGGGTGTAATAGAGGGCTATAATGCATCCACTCTCTTGCGGTATCAGTGAGGTTGTTCTTGGATGCAATCCCCATAAAAAGGCAGGGGTAAGTCACTTCAATAGTAAGGCCTAGATAAATCAAAGCCTTAAGAGTTACTCCTTTGTTTTCATACACAACCCATATACACTTCGTTATTAGAGTAGCCAGTGCCGACATTAAAGAGACATAATTTTCAACCAAGTTAATACTTTAGGGATTCCTCTCTTAACATTTCATATAGATCTATATTTAATATATTCCTTAAATATCTAGCCTACGTAATTTACATAAAAAAATTATTGTAAATCTGTTGTTTGGCCGTATTTATTTTGATTCTTGACTTATACACATCTTTCATGTACGTTGTGTATATGGCCAATGAACACTCTGATGGAATTGATTTCAACTGATACATCATGCATGAGTTATTCTAGAATTTGTTTGTTTGAGTGTGGTTGTGCATATGAAAACCCGCATCAAAATTTCCTTGAGCACAATGTTGCCACATGGAGAATGAAAACCAAAAATTGTATTGCGAGCCATGGGAATGAATTGAACAAACTATTGTTCATGGAGAGAGAAAGTTGAAAGGAGTGGACAACATGAAACTGTAACATTGAAAATGTGAGACGTGGAGACATGTTGTGAGCCATCAGCCATATATACGAAAATAGTCAACAACTCAAAACATAATATAATATAAGCCATAGAGAAGGTCAAGCAGTCATGGAAAATAAGTTCAATCTTGCTAGGTAAGGTACCTACCAGGGGAATGTTGAATGTTCATTACATTTGATATGAGCAGATAAATATAAGCTTCGAATTAACTTTCACTAACAAAAAGGAGTCTTAAATTTGTCCTCGTCATATTTTATTCTATGCACCCTCATTTAAGTAGTGACTGTTACATATACATACATCATTTATGTTTATCTTTGAAAAACAAGATATTAATTAACCTTCAATCTTAACCCTGAACATAATTCTCATAATGCTTCGACCCTCAGTATTCTTTAGTGATCCATACACACAATAATTCTTTACTTGTTATAAAACTATCAGGCCAGGAGTAACTCCAGACTTGGCGGAAAAACTGATTCATTTATTTCATTAGGTAACTATTTGTTATATACATGAATGTGACTGCTCAGTTCATCTTCTTGATGACTGTTCACATTCAAATTCACCCAATTGCAGAGGATTAGGTGTCAACATTCCCCCCCTTAATATGAAGGGATGTTGGTGAGTCCAAGCATCGTTTTGAATCTTTCAAGCTTTTCTCTTCCAAGCGCTTTGGTGAAGATGTCTGCAATTTGCTCATTTGTGGCTCATTTGTGGAACAATGACGGAGATGGATTGTTTTGGCCTCAACATGATGTCGGATTAGATGATATTTAGTATTGATGTGCTTTTTACGATCATAGAACTTTGGGTTCTTGACCAACTTTATTGCAGAGGTGTTGTCAATCATGAGTGGAGTTGATTGTACTTGTTTTACGTGCAAATCTTCAAGAATTTTCCTGAGCCACACAATTTATTTCGTTGCTTCAGCTGCTGCCACGTATTCTTCTTCTATTGTGGAATCTGCTGGAACTGATTGTTTGCGTGATCTCCAAGAGACAGCTCTTGATCCAAGACTCATAGCATATCCTGAAGTAGATACTCCAGTTTCTTTGTCTCCATCAAAGTCTGAATCAGAGTATCCAATCAAGCTGAAGTCGTCCACTTGTGTATACTTGATTCCAAGGTCTTGAGTTCCCTTCAAGTACCTTGAAACTCTTTTTGCAGCAGACCAATGTCCCTCACAAGGCTTTTGCATAAACCTAGAGAGGATTCCAACAGCAAATGAAATGTCTGGTCTGGTAGTAGTGAGGTAGATGAGACTTCCTAGAAGCTTTTTATACTTTGTTGCATCCTCAAATTCCTTTCCTTCAATAGATGTGAGCTTTAAGTTTTGTTCCATTGGAGTAGAAAGAGGATTGCACTCTGTCATGCCAAATCTGTTTAACAAATCTCCAATGTATTTCTTTTGAGAAAGAAATATGGATTTTGGATGTTGGGTTACTTCAATGCCAAGATAGTAATGAACATAGCCCAAATCAGTCATTTCAAAACTTTTTCCTAATTCTTTCTTTACGGATGCAATATAACTTTCATTGTTCCCTGTCATTAAAAGATCATCTACATATACCACAAGATATACAACTGTTTTGCCAACTTTCTTGACAAATAAAGTTGCATCATCAAGATCAAAATGATTGAAGTTGAGTTTCAGAAGATGCTCAGTTAGCTTTTCATACCAGGCTCGTGGTGCTTGTTTGAGGCCATACAAGGACTTCACAAATTTGCATACTTTATGTTCATGTCCTTTGACAGCAATTCCTTCGGG
>APFE030004150.1:0-12822 GCA_000404065.3 Pinus taeda
GTCAAGAAAAAATTTAATTCCCCTCATGTTTAAGGAAGGAATCCAAGATTGTAATTGAAGCTATATATGACAAGAGGTGTAATGCACCAAGGGTTGGAAGTTTTGGAGAAAAACACTCATATTGTGTCATTATGGAAGACTATGTTTTTATGTACTACAGAGTTTGGCTTTACTACTTAGGATTCAAAATAGAGTTCAATGCTTGATTGTCTTATGGTTGTCCTCATTTCCTTATTTGTAGTGGTATGAATGTATGTTATGTAGAACTCATTGGCATTGTTCTAACTTCCTTCATGCATTTGTAGACTGTGTTTCCTAGATGTTCTTATGTGTTACTGATATATTGAACTCTTGATGCCCTGAATTCCATGTTAAGCTACTATTGTTGTCATACTAAACATTTTCTGACTCCATAAGCCAAATGGATGTTTATTGATTGTGTTCAACCATTCATACTCCTTTACTTATTTCATAGAGTTAGCCATCTAATCTTTTACTAAAATATTTAACCTAGTGAGAGAGCCCTCTCAGGTTGGGGAGGCTAAGCCTCAGCCAAAAGTTGGTTTGAAATAGTTACTCAAGGTCTTCCTAGTCAGCAGCCTACCAAGAGAAGGTTTTGTGATAACACCTACCAAGTTATCGAGTGACATATCCAAATTTGAAGGAAAATAAGGAGAATTCCCATCGAATATGTGATGACATATCATATTTGGTGTGCATCTAATTCTTTAATCAATGATTATATCCGTATTTAATTTTAACTCTCTAGTAACAACATTTTAACACATTTTCAGCTATTGATTCGATACGATACTGGTATCCAACTATTGAATTCCCTAAAACAATAAAAACGACTCACATTTCTGATCATATAAATGAATGGAGATGTAGATTTCGGTTAATCGACATTGTTATTCCATATCAGATTTTCGCCAAATGGTTTACAAAGTCACTACTCATTATTACCAAGGATGTGTATATTTTTCTCTATAGATAAAATAGTTCATGTAATGTATTGAAACATAAGAAAAAAATTTACTCTACTCTTTAGCAGAAGTTGAACTTGATCAATGAAAAGAATAATAAGAAAGTGGAAGAATATCAATGGCACATAACACAATATTTTTCTAGGGAAAGAAACTGATCAAAACCTCGACTAGATATATTGCATTAGAAGATATTAGAAGAAAATACATTTGTAGTTCTCATTAGAACAATTCCTACACAATTATGATCAACTCTTTGCTCAATATTTAGCTGAAGCGAACACTTAGCTTATTTTGCTACATTTCAAGCCCCTACTTCCTTATACAATTCATAGAGGAATTAACCTCTATTTAATGAAGAAATCCTTCTTCCATAAATACACAATCCAAACTTTGGTCGTCAACTGATTTCATGCAATGTCTGTACAACTCAGAAAATTTTACAATTGTTAGTACATTGTCCCTACACTCTAGTATCAACTGGGTCTTCTTGTGAATTGACATGCATGAGTTATTCTTAAGTGAATACTCAGTAAACGGGTGTGGTGCTAAGGATGCACTAGTGCAACAACTCACTACAAGACCTCTCTAGTTCCTCCAACAGTTATATCTAGTCAAATTGAGTTATCTAATTACAACTCCAATAAACTCAATCTGAACCCATAGAACTTAGGGATCACACATACATGACTCTAGATAGACTTCCAACTTGGAATTCCTAAGTTAACTAAGTCAACTTAACTTATTTAATTATTACAACTTGATATGAGAAAATAATTACAGTTTAATTCAAGGAAAAATTAATTTGGAATTTCTAGATGTTATTTTTAACATTTCCTGTTTCTATTTTCAAAAGGATGTTTCTAAGGGAGGTTTCATCACATAAGAGTAGGTAATTTATCATGCTCATTATTCATACTTAGTCTACACCCAATCCAGCACCTTGTACAAGAAAATATTAAGTTTATCGTGCCATACAAATGATCCAATACTTATGAATCCTACAGGATCTAATGTCGTTGATGGTATAATGTGGTTTGTTAGCATCCATGATTCACTCATTGAAATCCTTTCTCCGAAAGTTATTTCCAAAATTAATTTCGTAGAATCATTTACTGACAAGATTTAATCAATTAGGTAAAGGTAAATCGAAACAAAATGCTTCTTCGAAAGAGAAACCTGCTAGAACTAAACCTACTGACAAGAAATGAAAACCTCACTACCCTTCACTTATTTTCAATGAGGATCATTATATGAAGGAGTTCCCACATTGGGAAAAGGTTTCAAAATTCATTAATGGTTCTCCAAATCCTGTTATTTTGAAGGATCCATTTCCTTCTCAAGATAAAAAAATGGTTTCTCATAACATATATTCCTCTTGAACATTGCAAGATATCATGATTATGTCTTCACAACAAGTTATAGTAGCGACAAGATCAAAAGATTATTATTCTAGGGGTCCTGTGGAAAATGGAAATGAAATTAGTTCATCTCGTCAACCTTCCAGTTTATCTCCTCCTCCCCCTGAACAATTATATATCGAGGAACCAAATCCTGACATGATGATTTGACCACCTCCCAAAGGTGTTCTTCTAAAATCATCTTTCAACACACATGCTAGAGCTGCACAAAATTACAACATTTTTCAAGACTTGGTTATGTCACCTTCTGCAATGCCAACACTCGAAGTGTTGCAAACATGCACAACACAACGAAAGATTTTGTCAGCCATAGGAGCAATTAATCTGTAGGATCCTAATCTAACTATCTTTGATCTTGAGAGTCATATACCAAGACTCCCTCATCAACTCACATTCCATATTTTAGTTTTTGTTAAAATGAGATGAGTGTTTCGCACATTGTTTTTACGAAGGATCTACTACGTGTATTATGGAGATTTCTTGTTTGAAAGCTTTGGGTTCTCCAACCATCAATCAATCACCTACCACTCTTAAAGCCTTTGATGGAAGAGGTTCTCGTCCTTATGGAATCCTAAACGATATGTCGATAAAGCTAGAGAGTAAAATGGATGACGATCCTTTTCATGGTTGAACTTGGACCTACACTATGTCAACAGAGGGCTCATCTATTTTTGGAATGATACAATTTCCTCACAAAGGAAAAAATGTCAAAGTAGACTAATTGTCTTACTACACTTCACACCTTAACTCTACGGGTAACACACCTTTTGTGAAAAAAAATGAATTCTCTTTATGAGGATATTGTTGTTGGTATGCTCAAATACTCATTGCTGATGGGAACCTTTGCACTTCCTCCACCAAACATTCCTTCTAATTTTTCCAAGATTAACATGATTACCTCAAGAACTATGGAATATTCTGATCCATTGATAATGACTTTAGAATATGAATTACCCTGCTATGGTAATGAGATTCCTTTGACCTTGTTTGAATTGGCTTATCACACATTTTAATCATTTTCTGACCCATCGTCTTCTTATATTAATCAAGTGAATGCGATCAATGATGATTATTCTCATTTACCTTGGTTAAAACTAGTTTCACTGCCTAATCCTTTTGACTATACATTTCCAACTGACGAAAGTATTATGGAGGTCATCACCACAGACGAAATGGAATGGAAATATTACCATCATCATTAATATTTTCTACCTAACCCTAATAAAATCGACAATGATTTTTCAGCTATGTTTTTTCCATAGATTATAGATAGTTGAGAATGGCCCATTTAAGTTTTTGAAGCCGAGTCTAAAAGGAATTTGGGAACATATATACAATGATTACCATTTAAATCTTAGTCAAGACATGAATTATTGAAAATATTCACACAGGAACCTCATGCTCATTTGAAGAAATTCAAAAATATAAATCCTTATTTCAAGAATTTCGTGACATTATTGCCTGGCACTATGAGGAAATTCTAGGAATTGACCCAATCATTGCTATGCATGAGATTAAGACTTACACAGATGTAAAACCTATTATACCACAATTACGTCCGGTGCATCCATGAAAAGTTGCTACGATTAAAGTTGAGGTCGAGAAACTGCTCAAAGAAGGTTTCATCTACCCCATTCCCTTGATTTATTCGGTATCCAATATAATACCTGTTAACAACAAATAGGGAACAATTAGAGTATGTGTGCATTACAGGTATATCAATAAGAATTATCCAAAGAATAACTATCCTACTCCCTATATCGATCAAATTATTGACGATTGTGAAAGAAATGAAATATTTTCATTTATGGACAGATTTTCTGGCTACAACCAAATTAACATACTCCCAGCTGATCAACACAAAACCGCATTCATTTTCCCATGGGGGATTTTTTCCTATCAAAAACTCCCATTCGGTTTGAATAATGTCGGTGCAACTTTCCAACAGGATATGCGTTATCATTTCATGATATCAAGCATACTGTGTAGGCTTATTTGGATGATTTTCTAGATCATTCACTGAGATAGGAAGAGCACGTAATGCATTTGAGAGAAATATTTATTAGATTTTGTCATTATAATATTCGATTTCTAGGATTTTTCATTTCAAAGGAAGGCATTCGTGTCAATCCATTGAAGGTTGATTTTATTCTAAATTTGCCTCCTCCTTTGAATCTCCACCAACTCCAAAGTTTGCAAGGGAAAATAAAATTTCTATGTCAATTCATCTAGTACTATGCCAAGTTAAATAAAGGTTTTACTCGATTCTTGAAAAATGGCATCTCATTTAGTTGGGATGAAGTGGCTCAAAATGCCTTTGATAAACTTAAACATGCATTGACCCATACACCATTGTTACATCCTCCTAATTAGCATCAAGACTACTTTTTAAAATTCGTTGCATTCGATGGCACTGTTGGCATAGTTTTAGTTTAGGAAATCAAACAAAGAGCATTTTATATATTACTTAAGTAGAAATCTGACCAAAACTGAAGAAAAATATGCACATCTTGAGAAATTGGCTTTGGCAACCGTTCAAGCTATCCAATGTTTTCATAACTACATTTGTTGTGAAAAACTAATGTGATTTTTGATTGCAACCCCATGGTTTACATTGTTACCATACAATTTCTCTGGGGAAAGTACTCCAAATGGATAGTCATCCTACAATACTTCGATTTGGAATTCATTAAATCCCGATCTAAGAAATCACTAGTATTTGCTGAATTACTATGTGACTTTCCTCGTACTAAGACGAAAAATATGGTAGAGGATTCTCTCCCAAATGAATCTCTCTTTCTGATCAATACTTTAGATCCCTGGTATATAGATATCATAATTTATCTTCAAAACCATGCATTTCGACAAGAACTAGGTCGAACTAATCATCATCGTATCTGATACCAATCCCAACAATAAAATATTGTTGGCGATACACTATATCATCATCGTGTCGATTCCATCTGACGAGCCTCACCATTGTGTAAATATATGGGCCTTAATTCACCTCCTAGCTTAGTCAAACCAACTATTCTCACAACTTATTGCATACTTTTGATTATATTTTGTTTATGAGATGAGTTAGATTTGGATATTTTCCTTTGTGGTATAATGTGCATTTAATGCAAGATTAAAGGATAAAAACAAGGAATTTTGGCAAAGACCTTCGTCAAAACTCGAATGGGACAAGGGAGAGGAATTATAGGAGGTAAATCCTCCTCATTTACTACCCTCCCATTCGAATATTCCTCCATCAGCTCGGAGTGCAAACAGCCAAATCATGAGGACTAGAAGGCAGCTGAGCAAGTGAAAGTCAAAGCACCAATTTATCTCGACTCTGGGAGTCGAGCCTCCCTAATTTGAGGGAAGTCATTGACTTCAGATGTATAAATAGATAGGCCTACGACCTCAGTAGGATTTAGATTTTTTATTTTAAATCTCTACTCTATGTTCAAGCTACAAGTTTTGATGTAATACATGGTTTTGATAATAAGAATGATTTTTGTTTTGAGCGAGCACTGAGTTAACCCAGAGGGCTGAAGCTCTTAGGTTAGGGCCCAACCCTAGCAGCGAAGGATCCTATTTATTGTACATGTTTGCTAGCATAGAAACATGGTTTAATTGTTCATTTGCTTAAGTAGATGCATTTCCATTACAACAGTGTAGAGTAGATTGGTTGTGTTTTAGTTTTCTTCCATTTGTGCCTTCTTTCAATTAGCAGGTTAGCAAGTAGAAAAATATCAACTTAATGTTGTCAGTAGGTGTCTTGGCCTCACCTCCTCCCTCTAGGACCATGGCCTGAGGAAGAGACCCTTCAACAACCCCAAAAACACAGATTTCTTGTTCTTGCATGAACTTTGGACTTTGTTGTTTTGATTCAGTACTTGGTTCATTTCATTGTCATCTCTTTCCATAACTCTCTTTTTGTAATAAGATCTCACTCATATTCTCATTTCCTTTAGAAATTTCTTCATGCATAGTATGGGCAACTGATTCATGCTTTTCTAGTTTATGAGAATGTATCTTGTTGCATAGTTCTTGGAAGACACGCATGTTTTAAGCATTGCAGGTACTTCAGGAGGAGATCTAGAATTCATCACCAACATCCATATTTCACCTCATCCACCTCAACCATCTCTTGGTCTGCCCTCACCCTAGACACATTGAAATGCTTAAGTGGAAGCTGATAAATCACATCTCAATTAGATTATACCCATGGATTTCCTTACTGTCCAATTGAGGACAAACCTGACCAATCACTGTCAATCGCGTGTCACATAGCTGACATATTCATTTCAACGTTTGAATTTAGGCACTCCAAATCTTCACCGTCGATTTGTCTCGCTTGATCCAACGACTATTGCATCACCCACTCACCAACTAGTTTGGTCAATCTCCACCATCGATCTGCCTTGCATGATCCAATAGCTATCGTGTCAGCCGCTCACCAACTAGCTTAGCCGATCTCCACCGTTGATCAATACTGCATGATCCAATGGCTATCGCGCAATCTCGCGTGAATTCTTGCACGGATGATATCCAATCGAGAGCACAGGAGAAATGTGGTTTTCCCATGCTACATGTCACCCACTTAGGCTAATCTCATAAAATTTAGGAATACCATTTAAAACTCTTAGGGCACGTGAGATACTTCTTACCACCTACGAAGACCTCTCCATCATTCTTCACTTTTTCCACCTTTCTATTGACACGTGATTTGGTGTGATCCATACATCTATTAACTTAATCTCCAATGATAGGATCTTCACCGCTCATCTTTCATTAATCTTGTTCGTTGATCCGATTGATCCAATGATTCCTATGCACTTCTACTTCATTACTTCTTCCTTTCACTAACTCCAATCTTTGATTTCTCTTCCGCTTGACTCCTTCTTGAACTTTGCTTTGCATATTATTTAAACGTTGCCACTCCTGAGCTTTGATTTGGTTATTCAATTAGAATCCAACATTGTCCGATCATCACAACACTCCTTTGAGAACTATCCTCTCTCTTGGATTCTTTTTGAATTCCCTGCACACTTTATGCTATGTAGAATTACTCTAATCCACATACAGTTCATAATTCAATTACTTAATACACACCACAAAACTTAGAAATCGCACTTTTGTATTAATAAATAAATATGTAAACAATGAGTTCGTTCTCAGCCTGATCTTCTATATCAGTGGCCTTTCCTTTCACAAAAGGCCTCCTAGGACCCTTCCACACCATCCAAACACTCCATAGACCTGCTAGCCATCCTCAACCACCTTCCATCCACCTGTCACATCCACAAGAAAAAATAAATTGCATGCTTGATTTTACCAAAAAAACCAAAAAAGTGAAAACATATTTAGTCTAGTTTCCTTGCTTACACATTAGTATGGTCTGATGCTCTTTACTTCTGTAACTTAGATAGTAGCATTAGGTTAGTGTTGATTTAGCAATTCTACTTAGCATAGTTGTTTAAATGGTTAATTAGGATATCGTGTGATTTAGCATTACATGTTGTTTTCTTCATTACTATAGTAGAGTAGCTCTCTTAAAATAGGTTTTCTCTTCTTCCATCAAAGAATCAAGCTTCTTTTGACTCTATAGAAGTATGGCTTGGAACCCCTGGTGTCTCTTTCCAGATGAATAGTGACAATAGGCAGGACCTTCAATTTTACTTGTGCATATAGCACTGTCACCTCCAAGTTTGTATGAATCCCAGGTTGATAAGTAAAGCTGGTAGTCGAGGAGTTGCAACATCCTTGCTGCAATACTAGCACTCATCACTTTTTGGCACTGTTTTCAGGGAGGTGTTTGAGTAGAATGTGATTATTGCTTTCTCTTCTTATATTTCTAGTCTTCAATTTTCTAGCATTAGTTTATTTCTGCAAAATTAATCTAGTAGCTTCCTTTCTTTCAATTGTCATTATCTTCTTTCCTTTCCATTCTGCAAGTAGAATTTCAATTCAGCAAGTGACTTTTCTTTCTGTCAGTAGTTTTCATTAAATCAACAATTTCATTTATGCAAAGTACTTTCCAGCAAAAAAATCTTACAAAAACCAACCCAAAAACATTTCCTTTCATGCCTTGTAGGAATAGGGACAATTTAGGGAAATTCTTGCCAAATACCCCCACTGCATCCAACAACCAACCTTCTCTCTTCTTCGATGGCTGTGAACTGGAGGAACCTTTAGGTGAGAAGCCTGACATATTTGAAGAACCTACAAGGGAAGGAGAAGAAGAAGAACCCATTCCTACTGAACCAATGGATGAAAACCAAAATGACAGAGGGAATAAAGAGAGATTTGAGGGTGCCTTCCCCATTAGGGAAACCAACGAGGACACTAAGACGAAGAATATAAGCCCCTCTTCTCCACCTCATTTCGACGGCCTGGCCATAGAGGACCCTGAAACTTTCCTATTTGAGTTTTCCACTATATGCCAAACCTATGACTATATAGATGATGGGAAAAAATTTAATTTTTTTTCCATTTATCGTCAAGGATGCAACATTGCACTAGTTCATGGGTTTACCTGGAGATAGCATCACAACTTG
The DNA here is from genome assembly GCA_000404065.3 of Pinus taeda. Lineage (NCBI taxonomy): Eukaryota > Viridiplantae > Streptophyta > Pinopsida > Pinales > Pinaceae > Pinus > Pinus taeda. The sequence continues at coordinate 8,956 of APFE030004150.1, forward strand.
GGCTCAGATGCAACAGGATTTTAACAACAAATATCGGGACTAGTGTAGGTCAAAGGATACTAAAGAAGAGATTTTTAGGATGACCATGGGCCAGGATTGTTATATGGGAATAGTGTCCACACGGATGCTGTTATTCCCACTAAGATGGGTGGCTATCTTAGAAGAAAACAATCAAAGTCTACTATTGATTCCTTTTATGAAAATAGATGAGAGGAGAACCAAGAGGGCCAACCTGAGTCTTGCGCTCGATTTCCTCTCCTTCTTGATAGAGTTTTTCTGCTTGCTCTTTATCTGCTCAGCTTCAAAAGGACCTGTAGAATCACAATAACTTACTACTATGCAAGAAACAAAGATCTAAGCTCATAAATAATGCAGGATCAGATGTGCATTAACCATATACAAGCATATATAAACAGGTACACAAGAATATGGAAGGAAACAAGAATAGCTTTATTCAGATGAAAAGTAGCAAGAATATTACAACCATGTGCTCTGACCCAACATCATCCTCCAGCTAAGAAGCCCTTCTTCACCTCAAGCAACGCTAGATCACCCAACACTGTGAATGTACACCAGAATACCAACAACACTTCTCTATAAGTCACAAAATTCCAGCCTCTGAATCTCTGTGATGAGGGATCCATATATAGATGATTACAGAGAGGTGAGTCATCTTTTGGGATCTTGATTAGTGTCTTCTCCTTGATAGTTCCTGCTTCCACTTGGAGAATGATGATCTCTTACTCATCCCTGGTCGAAAATGGAGTGGCAAGTGTTAGAGGGGAAGCTTCTAGAAGATTCCATGATCTTCCACCTCGCATTTTTGTCCCTCCCATTTGTCCATTCCCAACCATCGCACCCTACAGAGGGACAAAACAGTATGCATCACACCCTGTACATTGGGAAGGTGATATGCATCGCACCCTCAGCATTGAGCTTTTAGTATGGTCCAGTTTTGACCATTTATGAGCAGTTTTTAGTGGAGAACTTCTGGGAGTTGATGTAATCAGTTGACCTTGTTCCTTTAGGCAATGAAGCAAAACTTTTAGGGCCTTAGGAGCCCTCAGTTTATGGACATTCTTGATTGGGGTTGAAGTACCCAAAAATGTCTATAACTGTTGCTCCCTAAAGCATGAGGTCGTTAATATTTTTGATGTCGGATGAAATGCTTTACTATGAGGATCCAAAGTTTTTCCGAGCTGGGAGGTGACCTATAATAAGATACAATACAATACATTATTTTGACAACATTTTTCATGATATAGCTGAGGCGGGAATTCCCATGCTCAGATTTATAAATTCATTTTTCATGTACATAGGACAAACGATCGTCTGTGTGACAGACTGATGATATGGACACATCATCCTTTGATTTGGATGATCATCTGTTCAGCAATGATGTACACTGGATGTTTTTATATTCCTGAATTATCACAACGCCGGATGGATGAAACTAGATCTGGGTCCTTCAAAACTCGTCAATCTATCGGAGTACAAGTCGAATCCAGTGGAAAAAACGTTTTGGAGTCGAACATGGAAAGACATTGCCTGATTACCAGCCAATGATGTAAGTTGTTAACAAGCATGAGAGGAATCACCAATAATGACAATGACTCTCAAGGTACTACAGTACAATTTACGTGGTGTGAAAAAGGGACTTATCGTCGAACACCACAAAAAATATCTCAGTTGAAGGCCAGTGATGTAAACCTGTTGCCGAAAGTGAGAAACTTGCCATGAAGGCATGCAAGCTTCAAAGTACTGAAAGGGTTGTTCCTAAGTGAACTTCTTGGATAATGAGCTAATGTCGAAAAGAAGCGACCCGTCACAGGAGGGCCTTAATGAATCCCACATCAACGACATGGAATGAAGAAAATGATTTTGGAGGTGAAAACAAACTGACGATATAGGGTTCAGGGTGGCAGTCATGAAGGAATGAGGCATGAATGTATTGTAGTGGGAGAGACATAGGTGAATTGTCTGAATGACTTATCTTGAACATATCGATGACACTAACGATGTATTGGTAGCGTTAGCCCCAAATATTGATGGCATGATGGACCAATGGTGAAGACCAGTGAACGGAACAACCCAACCTGGCATGGATGCGGAAGGAAAGTGTCATGTTCAAGAACGACTTGCTACCAATAAATTTTCTTCTTGTTTTCTTCCCAATTTTCCCCAGTCATTGCTGACCAATACCTCTTTATTTTTGTCAAGCTTGAGGAGGATAACATATGCTTGTTCTATAATCTGCCCTTTGGGTGACCCTGTCGCTATATTTTAGCGAGCCTAGCGACAGTGAAACTCGTTCTCGTCTTGTTGGATGAGTTTGTCGCTATTTAGTTTTAACGAGTTTAACGACAAAGATAACTCGGTCTCTTTCAATTTTAGAGAGTCTGAAAGAAACGGAAAGAAGACTCCGAAGATTCCTTTTCGTTGTATAATCCATTAAGTCTGAAAAAGCATAAAATAATACAAAAGGGATGAATTTTCGATAGTTTTAATGAGCCGAACAAGACAAGCACTCGATATTTTTGTGTAATAATCCCTGAGGTCCAAAAAGATTAAAATCTAGAGGAGGGATAGCACTTCCAATGCCTTTTAACGAGCTGGAGAGGCCAATTGCTCGACAATATTTTCATATTTTACGAGTCAGGTGAAAAGAGATTAAAGAAGACTCATTTTCGAGGAATGAGTGATAGTTTCGGGCAGCAACTGATTCCAGGTAAGATTTGGAATTTTGCAATCATGGCAGTGTTACAAGGATGGCTAGCAGAATCACTCTTTGCAGATGTTCCTCGAAGGGGTAAACAATCATATGGGGGTGAATGATCGGCTAAAAATAGAGTGGAGGTGATGGGGAGAACACGACCAAGGCTCAAAAGCTAGCGATAAGGCATTCACAATGGTTATTTACCTGTTCATTTTTTAATGAGCTTAAAACGCGGGGAGAAACACTTGCTCATGACTTATGTTTATTTTTTAACGAGCTTGAACTATGTGCTAAAACTGCTCGTGGAGAGTTTATTTTTTAACGAGCTTGAACTCTGCGACAACATTGCTCGCTAGTCGTATGATAAAAATGTCTCATTCGAGATGATATTTTGAAGTGGCTTACATCTCTAAAGTTTTGCTATGGATCCTTTCTTTATGCAAGTTAGGAAACGACTAGCCTTACGGGTTTAAAGGATTATAGGTCCTACAAATTTAAAAAAGAAATAGCTGCTCTTCACTTGCATGCGGAAAGGTTTGCATGCCGCCAGGTATAGCGAAGTAGAGTTTCCAGGTTACCCTTCAATTTGCAGACAAAAAATTTGTTCTATCAAGAAAGGCCTACCTTCTAACGGAGGTATCTTATCCGGTCTAATCCCCTTTTCCTATACGGATGGGTATCAGACTAGTCATATATCCTTCACTGAAACCTACCCTATACCTAGGGTTTCTCTGCCGGAGCAGACCAGGGTGCATGCCCCCTGGTTGCAGTCACTCCTCTCTGAATCACTCGTGCTCATCAGGTGGACGGACTGGAGATCGATGAGACATTTATTGCATGAAAAGACCATTTAGAGATGGAATTTGACTATTTGCGATGTGTGATCCGGGAAATGACATTTGGTCCACGAGCTTGACCATTCTGTCTTCGTGCGGAAAACACATTACTCTAAAGAGTGAGGAGACGATGGATCCCATGCAATAAATATAGTCACGTCCAAGGAGTAGATTATAATCTAAAGGTCCTTGAAATACCATAACATTCATGTGAACAGTTTTCCTTCTCAAAGTAATGGGCACATTTGGAAGGATCCCTAAAGGTCGACTAGTTCCCTTGTCGAAGCCTGTTAGATTTCTCATTTCAGGCAAAAG
>APFE030004158.1:0-51870 GCA_000404065.3 Pinus taeda
GGTCTTAGCTACACCGGACTTCACAAAAACCTTTATTGTGGAATGTGATGCTTCAGGAAATGGAATTGGTGCTGTTCTATTGCAAGATGAAAGACCCATTGCTTTTGAAAGTCGTCCAATCAAGGGAAAGTTTTTACACAAAGCTATTTATGAGAAGGAAATGTTGGCAATACTCCATGCACTTAAGAAATGGTGACCTACCTAATGGGAAGACAGTTACAGTTTTTAAATTATGATATCTTTATTTTTAGATAATTTTCTGAGAAGCAAAAAGTGCCGGTCACCAAAGATGTTGGATTATGACTTTGGAGATCATCATTACAAAAAAAAGCGAAATTTTAAATGTGTGGAAATGTTACTTCAAGAAAGGGTGTGTGTGCCTTTCTATTATCAACCAGATTTGGATAAATGAAGCAAGGAGAATGGAAGAATGTGAATATTATGGCATTTTGAGTTCAACAAGATTCTAGATTGATACCATTTTAGTGGAAAATGATTGTTTATGTACAAAGATTGTTTATTACTTTGTAGAATTGCAATCAAACAAAAATTTCATTATGAATTGCAAATTCTCCCGTAGTGAGGCATTAGGATTTTTAACTTACCAGGTTAAGAAGGAATTTTTTTGGGATGGTCTTAAATCAGATATTCAAAAGTTTGTGGCGGAATGTTTGGTTTTCCAACAAATAAAGTTGAAACAATTAAGACACCGGGTCTATTACAACCTTTATCCATTCCAAGCCAACGTTGGGAGGAGGTTTCAATGGATTTTATCACAGGTTTACCCAAGTCTGAGGGAAAGTGTCATCATGGTGGTAGTTGACAGACTTACCAAGTACACACACTTTTGTGCATTATCACATCCATTTAAAGCTAGTACAGTTTCTACTGCATTTATGGAACAATTCAAAAAGCTACATGGAACCCAAGATTATTGTAAGTGACAGAGATCCCATTTTCACTGGAAATTTTTTGACATAATTATTTTCTTGTCTTGGTACTCAGTTAGCTCATAGCTCATCTTATCATCCTCAATCTGATGGCAAAACTGAGATAGTAAACAAATGTTTGGAAGGATATCTTCGTTGCTTTGTATCTGATAAACAGACACAATGGGTCAAATGGTTGCCTCTGGCTGAATGGTGGTATAACACTTCCTTCCATATAGCAACAAAAATGACCCCATTTATGGCACTTATGGGTATCAGCCACCATCCATCACATCATATTCAAGAGAAAATTCTAAGGTTCAAGCAGTGGAACATCACATCGAACATCAACAACAAATCCTCCAACTCTTAAAGGATAACCTCGTGTTGGCCCAGAATAGAATGAAACAACAGGCAGATCAACATCGCAGCGAAAGAAGTTTTGTTGTAGGTGATTGGTTATTTCTACGGCTACAACCATATAAGCAAATGTCCCTCAAGCAAGCTAAGAAGGATAATAAATTATCACCAAAGTATTATGGTTCGTACAAGGTGTTGCAAAAGATTGGTACTATGGCATACAAATTGAAGCTTCCTGTAGCGTCTCGAGTGCACCCAATATTCCATGTTTCATGTTTAAAGAAGGTTATAGGCGACAAGCTCCCAGTTCAAACCATATTGCCAGAACTTGACGAGGAAGGAAAAATTATATTGGAACCGGAAGAAGTCACAGAAACAAGAACTTGACAACTATGAAATCAATCAATTTTGGCGTATCTCATCAAGTGGAAGAACTTATCCGCTGAAGATTCCATATGGGAGGATGAGACTTTTATACAAAAACATCCAAAACTACTCAAGCATTGAGGACAACACTTTTTTTTAAGGAGAGGGGCATGTTAGGTCCTTATAATACTAGTGATTACCCCATTACTATTGTAGTTGTATCCATTATTAATATTTTTGTGCCCCTATTGTCCCAATATTTTTATTACTGTGCCCCATAGAATCCCTCTATTGTTATTTTTGTGGCTTTATATTATTATTATTATTAGGTCGGCTGGGTTATATTGTGACTCTTTAGACTCCTATATATAGAAAGGAGGTTTTTTCATTTGAATCATCCAAGAATTGTCATTTCTGTAATGTAAAGGAGGTTGCCCCCTCGAAGAGGCTGAATTCCAAGATGTTGATCTCTCTTTTCTATCTTTTTGTGAGCTGGATTCATAATCTCGATGGTCTAGGAGACTTCATGGGCTTTCACCTACGAGTTCGAAGCCTTCTTCTAGAAGGCGTAGTAGCGATTCTGCCAGTGGTTTCCAACCAGTGGCAACAGGCACATCAGAGATTGATCGTCCACTTGGGGGCATTAGTTCATAAGATAGACCTATTCGTAGTATAGAGTTAGAGAGGAACACACCAATTCTTTCTCGAGTACTCTTCCAATCAGAAGATAGTATTAAAGTAGAAGAGCTTTCAGAGTCAGTTGTGGCTCTGAATTCTCCACTCCCAGTTGACCATCCAAACATTTTGTTATACGTTGGAACTCTGACTCACAGGCCTTCGAGCCCAGGTTTACATACATATATCCCTTCGATGACCACTATTGGAAGCATGGTATTTACGATGAGTGTTGCGAGCATGCAGACTCCCATATCTGTACAAGGGGGAGGAACTATTTCCATCCCTTCTAATACTCCCAGCACGATAATATTTGGGTCCACTTCCATTCCGTCAATGAGTGGAAGTTCTCAAGCTACTGCATCTAGTTTTGGATTCTTTCCTTTTGGAATGTCATCTCAAGGTATCCCTTCAATTTCTTTGAACACACCATCAACTGCCTCTACATCCATGATGAGTGGATCAGCTTCTTTTCAGGGTTTCCCATTTGGAAGTGGTCATATACCACATTCCAATCTGATAGTAGGGTCAATGAAGTTTTCCTTTGCAAGTCAAGGTACTAACCCCTTCCAAAGTTGGACAAACCCTACGGTTAGTGGGATAGGAGCGGGGAATCAATTTTTTAGCCAACAAGGGAATGTGTCGTATTCTTCAGTTAATTCATTCCAAAGTTTTCCACCCTTTGCTAATGCATGGAACCCTTATCAAGGGTTGTCAGCTCCTTTCAATACTTCATTAGGGGGTAACTTCACTAGTTATGGAGGATTTTCGGCAGGAGTTGGTCAAACTCTAAATTTTTTTGGACCATAAGGATCATATTTTGGTTCAGTAGGCTCTATGAGTTACTTCAAGAAACTTAGCGCCTTTCAAAATCCAATTCATTATTTTCAGACCTTTGGGAACCCCACCCACTCTGGATGGAATTCCCAAGGTCCCCCACAACTTCCTTTTCTAGCCACGCTTAATTTTCCAGACTTAACTAAATTGATGAATGATCCAATTAGGTACAATCCAACTTGGCCTCCGGTCCCAACTAAGCTTCCCTCAAATATTCGAAAGTTCGAAGGGAAGAATGGTGAAGACCCGGGAGACCATGTGACCACATTTCACTTATGGTGCTCATCCAACTCCCTAATAGATGATTCGATCAGGTTGAGGCTATTTCAGCGCACCCTAACTGGAAATGTGGCAAATTTTATATAGAGTTGTTAGGGGGAACCTATACTTCTTTTGTTGTTTTGGCTAATATTTTCTTGAACCATTTTCAGTTGCCTATCCACTATGAAGCTAGAACTGAACTTCTAGCCAACTTTTAGCAAGACACAGCCAAGGAAAATTTTAAGAACCACCTTAAACTTAAATGTATAATAAATGGGTTAATCCCCATGATACATAGGAAAGATGGGAGGTGATTGTATCAATAATATAATATGCATATATAATTTTTTTGGCGGATCTCTCACCAGATTATATTATCTTGTACAGTGATGGAGAATCTTTCGCTGAATTATAAAATCTTTTAAGATCTTGGCAAATATTTTACTGAATAATAAAACATTGTGAAGTCTTGGCAAATGTTTTGTTAAAGTGTGAAACCATATATGATAATAAGAAAACATATTCATTAAACTGTAATATACTAACATACATGTTTGGAAAAAAGAAACATAATTTTCTCTTCCTACAAACAATGTTCCAAGTTTCAGTGGTCGTGTTTTTCAAGGTTCTTACAATACACTCTTTCATATCCTTTTATTAGTTTTGATAATATTCCACAACAAAGTTCTTGTAGGTGTTGATATAGACAACGAGTTCTGTCAAGGTAGGAGAGATTAATTTTTCTCTAACAACTTTTGTCAAGCTACCACTTTTTTCAAGTTATCAAATTTCTTTCTTATTCATAGACTCCAACTGGGAGATAAAAAAACACATCAAGTTTGTTTACCCCAACACACCAATAAGTAGCAAGCCCCAACTATATTATATAAGAAAGTATTAGGTATCCCAAAGGCTTGAAGGGGATCTAATTGAAAAAAGTGACCATTGTGAGAATCCTTCCAATCAATATATGAATATAGAAATGTAGATTTATTATTATTTTAATTGGAAATCTTCAATTAAATAATAAAATTTAATTACGTCTCTCCCAATCTAAATTGCTTATTAGCATTATCCAGTACCCTCATAGGTCTCGCATTTTTTAACAACGTTGTAACATGTAGATTAATTTCCTTTTTGGTGAACAATCTCCACCTTTTAGGAAAACATGGTGCAGTGGCTCCAACCCCTACAGATAATTAGGACAAACTGAGAATAGCACAAAAGATGAAAGGTTGTACAAACCAACTTATTTTTCAAACAACTAATCCAACATCAGTACCTAAACATTTTCATGAAGATATCATATTGATAATGTTTGAAAAATGGTGAGAAATCTTCTGAGGGTGATGTGGAAAGAGTGATAAGGTTTCATTGTTTTGAATTTTTTTGTTAAATCAGGAAAAGTTAAAAACCAATATTAATGGAAATATTGGTATTTTTTACTAAATTTTGTGAAGTGACTAATTGTAGCTTTAACCATTCACCTTAAGATGTTTTTACAATATAATTTCCTAAGTCTATTTAATATCTTCATTATCATAAAAACCAACCTATATCCATCTTTACTCCACATCTACCACTCTTAGGGGGATGAAATCTATTATCCCTCTGTGCACTTGGTAGACCCAGAATTAAAATGGATCTAAGATGACAGAATTTCCCCTTTAAATAGTCTATGCTCACATGAATACCATGGCATTACCATGGATCAATACCATGGGTTATCATAAACTTGGAGCTTAAAAAGTACTATTAGTAATTTATAGAAATTAATAAATTAATAATTGATTTTTATTTTATTATATTTTTTAACCAAGTTAAAATGTTTAACATATATTAAATTACAACATCCATTTTTACTCTTGATTCACCAAGCCCTGAGAGGGATCAAATATTTTTTCACTCTATGCTAGTTTTCATATCACGATATTTGATCCCTCTCGGGGCTTAGTGGATCCAGAGTAAAGATGGATCTATGCTGGTTTAATTCCCCCATTTAAATAGGCTAAATTCGACATGAATACCATGGGTCAATACCATGTGCCATTTTTATTTTTATTAATACTAATATTAGGGTTAATAATGTTTTTTTGCGTGGTATTAATAATAATCTAGCCCATCGTATTTGGCCCATTGTATTTTTCCCATAGGTTTCACCTAAATATAACATATTTTTTGAGTGTTCGTAAATATAAGGTGACTTTTGGAGTAAATATAAAAAAATGTTTTATTTGTTTACCATACATCTAGTTTATTTATATTTTTATTTGTTAACACCCTTGCATGTATATAGGGTGACTTATGGAGTAAATATAAAAAATGTTTTATTTATTTGCCATACCTCTCATTTATTTATATTTTTATTAATTTACCATACCTCTTTTATAAAAATGGTATTTGGCCCATAGGATTCACTTAAAAAAAACTTATTCTTGAAAATTAGGGCGAATGGAAAGTAGTAACTCCTAATTTCAAGGGCTGCATTTACCTTTTTTACCCTCTCCCTTAAAATAAGGTGGGCTATTTGAGGTGATTTGTAAATATGTACTATGATACAAAATATTCACCCACTAAAAATTTAAAACCCCTTAATTTCGCCTAAGGGCAAACATACGCCCCTAAAATTTTCCATGGACATAGCAACTCACATTTCGGATCACATACAGCAATGGAGAAGGAGAAAAATGCTTATCATATCCGAAATTCCGCCAAAGTTCCTTCTCAAACGGTTTCTCAAATCATTACAACTTGAAATCTCAAAGGATGTTTCTCTTTCCAGTGTTTATTCGGAAGAGCTGGCTATTTTTCGAGCCCAACAATTAGAACTGATATATTCTCAGTCTGGGACTCTTCAGAAAATATCACTTGATGCTCCTATATCTAAGGTTGATTTAGCCAGACCCTCATGCTAATGGTATAGTTGGATCAATTGACACAAATACGACAAACCTTTTGAACCAATTACAACAATTGTCTCTACAAACTGCTTCTTCTAACCAGGCAGCAACGACTACACCTTCACCTTCCCAATCTACCTCTATAAACACTGTCCAGGCCTCTAACACCAAAGGAAATAAAAAATCTGATGGGAAGAGGAAGGGACGAGGTAAGAAGAAGAACCAGGAGAGGAAGGGTAATGCAATCAAACCCGGCAATGGTGCCAGTGAGTATAGAAAAGAGTCCAATAAAAACATTAGTTTCCATGCAAGTTATGCAATGGAGATCATTTGAATCACCTATGCCCTAAGATGCAAGTTGCTCAGCACTTGTTAGTGCATCAAGGGTCCTCTAACTCGCAAGCTATTATGACTAACCCTTTTCCCCAAGGGCAGCAATCACTTGCTAGCGCGAACTCGAACACTGGTACCTTCATAGGGGGAAACCAGGAAGGGGAAAATTCCTCAAATGTTTATATCATGAACTCTCATGTCGACGTTGCTACACGAGAACATGATTATGGTGAAATAGAAACATCTAAGGCTAAATCTGTTCCCAAAACCACAAACCCACTTCATATTGAGCGACCCTCTGCTGATTCTATACCTCGGATACCGAAAGGTTCTGCAAAGCACTCAACTATTAACCCTAATGCTAGAGCAGCCCAAAAATACTTGATTGTATAATATTTAGCTCAAATTCCTTGTGCTATGTATGATTTGGAGGTACTCCAGTCATGTCCTACTCAGAGAAGTGCTTTGCTTTTAGTAGTCAGGGCAGTAGATCCAAAGAATTCTTTAGTGCTCACTTTTGATATGTTGAATGTCAAAAAGAGACTTCCTCACCATATGACTTTCCAGATAAAGTCTACTTACCGAAAAACCAATATTTTTTGGAAAATTATAGATGAGGGAGCTTCCACATGCGTAATGTCTATGACATGTTGGAACACCATTAGATCACCTTAGGTTGATCCTTCACCGACTCTCTTGACAACATTCAATGGACATTCTCATAGGCCACATAGAATTATCCCGGCCTTTCCTATAAGTGTTGGGGGAAAGGTCGTAAATATAGAGGTGGAAATCGTTGATGCTAACCTAGATTATAATCTCCTCTTAGGAAGGAATTGGATTTATGAGATTGATTCCATAGTTTCATGTTTATTCTACATCCTCTATTTTCTCATGAGGGGAGAATTGTTAAAATTGATTAGTTAGATTATTCTCCAAGTGACTCCCACGCAACTTCAGATTCTATTGTTCCATTGGTGGATAGTCCTCATCAGCCTATTGAAAATTTAGGAGTTTGGATGTAATCTTCGTTAATGGGTATATTTGATCTTCCTCTTCCTACAGCTAGAATCAATGCAATTTCATCTTCTAGGGGCCCTTCACGAAAAGAGTTCTTTCGAACTCATTATTTTTCAGACCCTTGGACCTTACCTTTTTCTCCCACCACATTAGATGGAGGGCAGGTTGGTGGAATGACATTTCCCATGTCTACAACAGAACTTAGCTATCAATCTATCGTTAACTCTATAGAAAACCATCCCACTCCTTTTTCACAGGAGGAGTTAGATGGTGATGTGGCTCTAGCTTGGACCCTTGAATCTACTTCTGCTCTGGATTGCTTAGATACAATTATACCATATGAAGAAGCAATTTTGGAGGCAATGATGGGTGTAGATCGACCATGGGAAGATTTATATCATCGTTCATATTTTCTTCCTCCATTGCATGAGGTTGAATCCAGGTTCTCCAATCTGTTTACTAACAATGTTTGTACAATTTCAAACCCTTTGGCTCCAACACAATTATTTTCCAAAGGTAATATGTTGGTTATCTCAAGAACTGTACCTATAAATATCTCTAGGAACCCTAACGCTATAGAAAATGTCTTCTTTGGAGCCAATTGTTCCCCTGAAGAAATTCAAATTTACACCGACTTCTTTAAAGAGTTTTGAGATGTGTTTTCTTGGTCTTATAAGGAAATGCTTGGATAAGATCAAGACGTATGAAAATTCCAAACCTATTCGTCAGAAGCTTCATCTGGTCAATCCTTGGAAAGCAGCAGTTACTAAAGCTGAAGTAGAAAAGCTACATAAAGTGGGTTTCATATACCCAATTCCTCTAACTGAGTGGATTTCCAATCTAGTCCTGGTAGATAAAAAGCAAGGTACTATCTGAGTATGTATCGACTTTAGGGATTTGAATAAAGCTTGTCCAAAAGAAAATTACCCCATGCCTTTTATTGATCAAATTGTTGATGAATGTGTGGGTAAGGAAATATTTTCATTCATGGACAGATTCTCTAGTTACAATCAAATTACTATCCGTCCAGAGGATTAGCACAAGACAACCTTTATATGTCCCCAGGGCACGTTTGCATACAAGAAGATGCCTTTTGGTATTAAAAATGTTGGAGCTACATTTCAACGGGCCATGTCTTATGCTTTCCACAACATCAAACATGTTATCGAAGCATACTTGGATGACTTATCTGCTCACTCTCAAAAGAGAATCGATCATCCCAGCCACCTTCAGTTAGTCTTTTAGAGATGTCATTTTTATAAAATTCGGTTGAATCCGATTAAGTGTGTTTTTGCGGTCACATCTGGTCAATTGTTGGATTCATCATATCAACTGAAGGGATTCGAGCTGATCCTTTCAAGCTTGAGGCAATAATTCACTTACCTCCTCCGCCTTCAATTCATCAACTTCAAAGTCTCCAAGGAGAGGAAAATTTCTTAAGAAGATTTATAGCAAATTATGCCGACGTTACCAAAGGATTTATACATTTTCTTAAGAAAGCAATTTTGTTTTTATGGGACCACTTTGCGCAACGATATTTTGATGCTTTGAAACAAGCATTAATCTCTACTCCATTCTTGAGTCCACCAGATTATGGCAAAGATTTCCTTTTGTATCTCACTGTGGCAGAATCAACAATAGGTATGGTTCTGGTTCAGGAGGATGATGCTCTCAGTGAGCATGTAATCTACTACTTGATTCAAGACTTAGTAGGTCCTGAGCTACGCTATTCTCCTATCAAGAAATTGGCCTTGGCAACTGTCCATGTTGTCCAACGACTTCATCATTATATTATGTTACGCAAAATGTTCGTCTTAGCGGTTGTCAATCCTTTTCAGTTTGTCCTTAGTAGGCGAGTGATTGGGGGAAAATATAATAGATGGATTGTTATTTTGCAAGAATTTGATCTCAAGTTCTTGTCAGCAAAATCTAAGAATTCATTGGCTTTTGTGGAATTAATTTTCGAGCTACCTTGTGAGGAAGCCATTGTTTATGAGGAAAATTTCCCCAATGAACATTTATTCCTGATTTCTTCAAAAGATCCATGGTACGGAGATATCATTATATATCTCCAGACTTCGAAGTTCCCACCTACTTCCTCCAAGGATGAGCATCGAAAGTTATGTCACCTTGCCCAAAACTATGTTATCATTGGTGATACATTATATCACAGAGGGGTTGATTCAATCCTTAGGCGTTGCTTAACCTTAGAAGAAGTAGAGTCTATACTTAATGATTCCCATAGTGGAGCTTGTGGCGGTCATCTATCAGGGCTTGTAATAGCCCAGAAAATTATGTGTGTCGGCTACTTTTGGCCTTTAATTTTCAAAGATTGTATTGAAGAGGTCAAACGTTGCCACCCTTGTCAAATTTATAATCGAAAAATGCGCGCACATCCAGCTCCACTTTTTCCTGTTGTCACTATCGGTCCATTTACGAAGTGGGGCATTGACATTACTACTTGTAATCTGCCTTTGGAAACGAATCATAAGTACATAATTATGGTCATAGACTACTTTACGAAGTGGGCTGAGGCCATGCCTACTTAAAAAAAAGGATAGTGAAACAACAGCCTTGTTTCTCTTCAATTAGGTTATTTCCTGCTTTGGTATCCCAAGAGAGATTGTCATTAACCATGGTAGTCGCTTCCAGAATCAACTGATATCTGAATTGGCACTAAATTTGGGTTTCCAGTAGGAGCATTCGTCTTCGTATTATTCTCGGGCCAATGGGCAAGTCGAAGCCGTGAATAAGTCCCTCAAGACTATCCTACAAAGGACAATTGAAAAAAATCGTTCCAATTGGCACATCATGTTGTACCTGACACTCTGGGCATACTGAACCTCGGTGAAGACTGCCACCAATTTTTCTCCTTTTCAATTAGTTTATGGGCTAGAATCTATTTTTCCTATTGAATGTGAAATTCCATCCCTTAAGCTAGTTGTAGAACTTCTTCAAGAGATGTCTAGTCTCAAAGAACACCTCGTTCATTTCGAGAAGATGAGAAACGTCGAGATGCCACCATAATAAACGAGGCCCATAAGAAGAGGGTTAAAACTCAGTATGATAAAGTTGTCTGTCCTCGGGTTTTTTCTGAAGGCGATCTTGTCTTAGTCTATGACCAAGACAAAGACACCTTGGGGGTAGGAAAATTCAAGTCTATGTGGTATGGTCCCTTTGTAGTCAAGCGATTTTTGGTGAAAGGGGCCTATGAGTTGATTGATTTTGAAGGGAACAAGTTGGCAGAGCCCTAAAATGGGCTCTCCCTTAGAAAGTATTTTGCTTAGGTTCCGGCCAAGCAATTTCTTGTTTGTATATATTGTATTTTTGTACATATTTGTCTAGAATTTTGTGATATTGACATTTTTTTATTTTCTTTGGCAGGTGTTGATGGATGATTTGATATATTTCGGATTCGCTGATGGTGCTAGTTGGCACACTAGGAACCTTGTTTCCACAGCTTGGAGGATTTATTATCCATTTGGCCAATTGACGGTGTTAAGGAGAGTATGTATTGGTCCTGCTTTGAATAACATTGCCGAATATACTGTCGTTATTAATTTACTATCCAAAGCAATTTCTTATGGGATTGATTCGTTGGTAGTTTACTTAGACTCACAATTGGTGGTGTTACAATTAAATAACATTTATCGGGTTCGTGATCCTTATTTATATCACCAATTTTTGAGAGTGATAATGTTAAACAATCATTTATTTATATTACGTATGTTCACATTCCATGATTTGAGAATTCATTAGCAGACTCTATTGCTAATCAAGCATTAGATTGGCATATTAATCATTCATCAAATTAAACAAACATCAAAAAATTTGAATCCGTATATATATCATAAAATCGCCTGTGTATAGATAAAGTGTTCAAAAAATAATATACAAAATTGGGAAGAAATGCCCATAATCATGTCCACTCTTTCTATCGACCTGACTCAGGATGAGCGGCTAAAAAGTTAACTACTACATTGGCTACACGCCAACGTATGTGGAACCAGTCCCGTGGTACCCCTACCACGTGGCGCTGCATCTCCTCAGGTAGATTCTCTATGGCTATCATAGGTACCTGGTGAGTCAGTCTCACCAAGTTTCTCTGAACTGCATATAGGACTCTCTCTATCTCAGCTGCTACCTCTTTAGCGCCTCTTCCATGATGCCTATGCCTCGGAAATCCATCTGATCTCACTAGACCCACATCTAGAACATGGTAATTTTTTCAGTATTTTGTCCCATAAAAAATATTTCTAAGTTCATTTCATATTTAAAAAAAGTGGGAAAAAATCTTTAAAATTTACAAAAACTTAAAAATTGTTACCTATGTCTCCCCATGCTGCGTTTGGTGGCAACACTAAGTCTGGATCTCCTCGGAAATCCATACCAGCATACGGGTAGTGATCAACTGCGATGATCTGTTGGTCCCACCAAGCGAAACAAATCATCATCAAAAGTTGTCCTAAGCACATCCCCGCCTCCAAGGCATTTCATCAAGTTAGCCCATCTACCCGTCCAAGGATCTCGAGGGCTGCTGATGGAGACAAATACTTTGGGACGTAGCCTAGGTACCTTCTCGAAGAATAATGAGCATAAGATAGTCCTATATCCAAATTTCTTTGTTTGACCCTTTTGAATAGAGGTCAATTGGATCTTCATGTTGGTCAGAAGAGGCGTGCACCAGTCGAAAACCATGGTAAGGTGTTCCACTGCTAGGCTCATGGACACTCATGAAGCCTGGTGTAGTGAAGCTAATCCATTTACCCTCGCAATGGTAAATAGCATAATCCTCATAGATAAACTATCCATGTGTTTGATTGGAGTCTGACTTCCAATGTTTTTCGGGTGTCTAGGACAATATATATGTACATAGTCTTCTACTGAAAGATGAATTCTTGTCCTACCAGTTGAATGTGTGACCTCCCCTCTTTGAGAGAGACCTGTAATAAAGTAGATTTCTTCAACCTCAATCCATAGAGGCATTTGATCTATCATGAAGGCATCATCCTTTGCACTTCAATAGTGGATCAGCAGTTTGAGCAGGCATGTGCTGGCTTTCATGATTGGCATTTTGAATAATTTCAATAAGCCACAACCTCTCAATGCATCTAGTGAATTTTGGTCATTCACTACCTCATTGTCAATTGTGGTATGCTCTCTTTATCTCCATGTGATGGTCATCTTGAAAAAACTTTGAGTTTCAACCATTATTTTTTGTGTTTAAACTTTAACTCACGTACACATGGGCTCCCTTTACACACAGTCACGTGTAGGTCCGTCGTATACGCAAGTTGATCACATCCAACCTGCGTGTATGTAGAGTTGGATTTTTGGGCATAAATTCCCACGGTCAAAACTTAATGAAAACTTCTAAAAACTATCACAAAACATTGCAAGCATGATTTGAGGGTCACCTGATAACTTTGGTGCGATTTGAACAGTCCAATTGTTCAGAGGCAATTTTTCTCCTTTTTGATCCATATCTCTTTACTCCAAATAGAAACAAAAAAAATTGCGAGTCCAACAGTCATTATATAACTTTGAAATTGCAAAATATTTTTTCAAAATTTGATTTTTGTCTCATGGATTTTTTTTTACCTATGGGCTTGGATTGTTGAGAATGGATTATTTTTCAGGATATTTTGGAGACTTCTTCAAGATGTTATTTTGGTCCCATGACCGCTAACCCGTCATGGCAGGTATCGTTCACTCAGTGGCATATAGGTTAGGGAAAACCATTTTTTCCATTGCATCTTGCATACTAGCCCCCATTCAGTGACACTAGCCATAGGGTCGACCCCATCATGTCTTGGTTAGAAAACGATGTTCACTCACCTATTTTTAATTCATGATGTGATGGTAGAGGCTTCCTTTACATGGTGTTATATTGATTAGGCTTGGGAGTCCTCTATAGTCCTGCCATGACTTGCGCGTTGAAGACACATTCTCCTTGTTTTTGTGCTAATTTCTTGGCCTTATACCCTATAGGCTCCTTTGTGTTGAGTTGTACTGCTGCATTGCATTTTGACTTTTTGCACCTTTTGGCCTTGAGCCGGCTTCACTTGGACTCGTGTTTAGGCCACTTATTTGACCATTTATTCTGCAAAATCAACCATGCAATCACCTAGCTTCTGCAACTTGACACATCCTTTGACCCGTGGAAAGAACATCCCTTTGAGTGTCCTTGACCAGTTTCACCTCCCTGCATTGAGCATAGGACTGTTCCCATCCCAAGAACTAGATCATTTGTTTCTCTGACACACGTTCTTTCCACTATACCATAGTATTCTTTTATTCTTTTTCCATATTAAAGAAAAATACAAAAGAAATTATATATTCCAAAAAAAGTGGGAACGGGACAACATTTCCATATTTTGTTGGCAACTAGAGTCAGTTGTGTCGCCCTTAAACAAAGCACTCAAAAGAAATTCTCTCCTCCATTTTTGGGTGGGATTTAGTTTGACTTAGGTACACTTTAACCTTGTTATTGAGTCAATACTCCTCCAATTGGTTACCTCTTCCAATCATATGGAGAGTTTGCTCGTGCCTCCTGCATGACAAACTTATACAGAGTTATCATATGCTGCCATATAGTCATCATTGAGTCGTGCTTTTGTTCAAGGGAAGTAAGTCTGAGTCGGCCTCTTTGTGGTGTCTCTTTTCCTATTTTTTAGTTGGCCATCCCTGGTTGTCATTGTCATGTTTGTCATCACATCAGTTATATTGTTCCTTTGCTTGTGTCGGTTTGAGAAGGCCTCCATTGACTTCTTGCTAGAGGGTATTGTCCTTATCGAAGATGACATATTGCTCTGAGGGTAGGCTTAGAGCCGCACCCTAACCCTATTTTCATTAATGATAGGTCACCTTGTCCTCAACATCGATCATTATCATGGGTCATTGACTGAGTGGTTTCCCTTGTGTTCGACATCATCTTTCATTATCACACATTAGGATTGATGCAGTGCCTTGGTTTCCATTTGACCCTATTAGTGGATTCCTCGCCTTTCTGTCAACTTTCATTATTGGTTGGTTCAGATGGTTCCTATCGTGCACTAGCTACATCTTGTGTACGTCGGTAACATGCGTCAGTTGGGTTACTACATATTTTTCATCTGATTCCTTCCTCATTATTGGCCTACGGGTTACACTCGCGCTAGATTGATGAAGGATGCCTTAATGCCTTCCTTCTAGCAAATCTTTTCCTATCGACTATAGCACATTTTCTCTAGGACAAAGATCAAGAGTCCATTTTGCAGTACCTTGGGGCTTGCAGTCATCAGTGGCAGATTCCTTCATTATCGACAGTGGGAAACTGTTGGGTATGGGATCCCCCGCAACAAGTTTTGGGGCTCAAAGCCCAAGTTTTGGTCAAAGATCGTGTAGAACTCCGCAAAATTTGGGCGCAGAGTGCGAAGTGTAAAGTCGAGTCATAGGGTTGTCCGCCCTAGAATATTGTAATTTAATGTAAATTTGTGTTGGCCTACCCATGGTCCATGAACCATGGGATTGTATAAATAAAAGGAGGCTCTAAGTGTAAAGAGAGTGAATCTAAGTAGAAGATAGATAGAATAATGAAGGCATTGTTAGAGCATAGAGTGGAATCTGAAGTGTACTGGGTTGTAGTAGTAGGAAGGGGCTTTGTAGTTGAGTGCACAGAGGCCTAGTAGAGTCCGCAACTGAGTGTGCGTACCAATGCAGCTGAGTGCGCAGGGAGGAGTCAGGTTTGTACTTGGAATTGAAAGTTAATAAAGAGAAGTTCATTTTGTGCATCTATTCTTGAATCCTTATTTTGATGTTATACATTATTGTTACTCTATCTATTTACTGCGTGCACTTGATGAATACTTGTATGAATTCTTATATATGAATTTAATCTAAGTAATCAGCTAACAGAGACTAATTAAGGAAGACTTGGGTAAATAGCACGGGTCGCATTGCGGCTAGAACTACGCGAAGACTATATCATAGGGTGTGGGGTGCCCGTAAGTGCGCGTAGCATAGCAAGTGTGAAGGTTGGACCATTTACCAATCACCTAATCTCAGACATCCCCAAGGTGCCGAAACCTAGTTCTCACACCCTCCCATACTACTACGGGTGAGACCTCAGTTCGTGCTCCGCAGACTATTGCCAAAAGGGCCAGCAGTACTAGGATTTTCTTGGCTAAATCACTTTTGAACCTAGGTCAGGCCCCACTAAGCCAAAAAATGGTTCTGTTACTGGGACTGGGATCTACATAAGGGATGTCTGATGTCTTTCCACTGGAACCCAACAAAGAAGGAAATTGAAGAGTGGTTAGACAAGAAGATTCACGAGTTCGCGACACACGAAAATAGAACTCTGCAAGTATCTGAGAAAAAGTGGTTGGAGCACTACATGTATAAAGAAATCAACAAGATTTTCTTTGCATCCTTTCCTTCACAACTGTATGAGTGGATCGTGAAGCTAGTTCATAGCGAGGGAAGGTGTAGTCTTAACAAACCAATAGTGTGGAACTCTGAAACTAGTGTGCAGACTAGAGGCCTTAGAAGATAAGATAGCGCGAGTTGTGGACCATTGGCTCGACCAGATAATAGGGGGATTTATCACTAATTCTGCGAAAGACATAAATGTGAGCTAAAGCAAGGCAAAACATCGATTTCTTAAGGGACTGTGAGGTAAGTATATCAAATCTTTGAACACCATGATTAAGATGTTGTTATGTGAAAAGCAGGTTATGTGAATAAATTAATGTTTGGGACTACGTAGAGTGGAAAGAGCTACAGAAGTGGAAGTAACGAAGAATTAGAAAATAGTCCCTTAATTTTACCCTTGCGGGAGAGAGAGGACGAGCTCAGGAAGGTTTCTTTGAGAAGTGCAATCAGTTTGATAAGGCAGCGGTGATCCAAAATGAATTTTGGATAGACTCCTAAGTCTAATTGTTCCTCACAAAGGAATGAAAGTCCAAGGAAGTTCCTGGAAATAGCCCCATTACAAAGATCTTTTTTTGCTGAATCTACTGCAACTTGAATGGGAAAAAATGGACTTAGGATACAAAAGTTATCACAGAAAGAAGATGCCCTTTTTTCTTTGGAAAAAGAGGCAAAATCCCCTAAAAATGGCAAAAACCCTTATAAAGGTAAATTGCATCAGAAAAGGGTCCAAGAGGTGGACTTAAGCAGAAAGGGAAGAGACCCCCAATCTTCGATCTCTGATATATCGGGTCAGAAATAGGCCTATGTTTGATGGCGGGACCCCAGGAAATGCGATTGCGATTTCCGATATCGTCAAATCGACATCAACTATGGCGTGAGACAAGGGACGGACCGTCAGGCCAATGCGACTTGCGATTGCGATATATCACATCACAACATCGCATTGCAATGATATAATTTGGCGATAACATGCTGGACCCGATGGATTTATAAGCACGACTTTTATAACATCTGAGTTCTGCCATAAAGTGACTTTTCTATGTATTACCGCGTTTCGATGTAAAAATTGAAATACAAACGAAAGATGCCTGAAGCGATAAAGCTAGACCCGAAGGGGAATCATAGGTGTGATTTATAAAATTTGAGTTCCGTAAGTGGGATTTTGGGTGGGCCTTAGGCAGTAAATGGTATTGAGTCGGCTATGCTTGATCCCATACAATGAACGACGCGTGGCTAGCGGAGGAGAGAGGAAAACCACCTTATCGGGTGGGTAACCTTCATACCCTTAATCCACCCAAAACTGCATGTTGACTGCTGGATCAGAGATCACCCTAATCGATGTTGGAGCTTGTGAAAGTGACCCAAGGTGAACCCGATGCGATATTAGGGTGATTTCGATATAATTTGAAGTCCGATAAAAAGGATATTGTCAAGTTTTTCACATATTTCACGTGTATTTGGGATTTTACCCAAAACACTTATGTGATGCAATATAATGCCTAATGGTAGCTCCTATAGGGATTTTGGGGGCAATTGAATGGGATTTCAAGTCCGAAAATCATGCCTGATAGTGTATTTTGTAGACATTCTCTGTGTAATGGGATTTTCTCAATTTCTAGGTTTTTGCCTAATAGAAGGCCCTGAAACCTTTGTAACTGCTCCAGATCCTCATGCCATGCTGCAAGTGAGTGTTTTTATAGGTAATGATGCATTTTGACGCCATAGAGCCACAAAGCTAGATGCCCAGTTAAACTGACAAGGAACAGGGAAGCCACAGAGGCACAGAGAGATGATGATACACAGAGAAACAGCTAGGGGAGCCGAAAAGCTGGGAAAATGCCTCAAAGGTGCTAGAGAGCACAATTGAGAGGGGCTAGCAGAAGCAGCTAGAGAAAGCTGAAAGCAAGTAGTGCAGAGCAGTCGAGGAAGCCTTAGAGTCACTTGGAGGTCAAGTGTAAAACCAGAGAGCAGAAAGTTGCTGAGATAGTCGCTTGGAGGTGAAGCGGACTGCTAGGAGCTTAGAGAAGCTAGAGTCGAAGAGCCAGAGCTAGAGCCAAGAGCCAGAGCCAAGAACTAGTGCTAGACATAGACCCAGAGATGAGAGCAAGAGTGAGAGCACAAAGCCAGAAAGCCGAGAGCTCCAAGAGCTAGGGATAAGATGGTGTCTAAACCCATTGTGTTCTATGTAAACCAATGGAGTTGAGCCAAGAGCTTGTAAACGGACTTATACCATAATCCCAGAGAGCTTAGTTGAGTTGACTAGAGCTTATGGAGACGTAGCCCAGGAGTTTTGGGTAAAATCATAATTAAATTGTTGTCTTATATGTTTGTTTTATGGTTGCATTATTTACTATTATATGTATATTATATCAGCGTAAACAATAGATTTTAAAGCATACAATCAATTAAAATAAACATAAGCATGCACCTTATTTTCAAGCACATATTTAATTCCGCATTGGTTAATCATAAAGACTTGGGAATATTTAAGCTTTGGAAGTGGGAGAGGTGCTTGTAAGTTAAAAAACAAGCCTAAGTGACCTATTTTCAGATTAGGTGGTATTGGAACCTGAGGTTTGATTAACCACACCTTCAAAGAAGGTCATATCAAGGCTGGTTATACCAAAGCAAGTGGTATTAGCTCAGAATGCTTGATTGACAGAGAAAAATATTACTTGTCTGAAATGTGTTTGGGCAATCAAGGATTGATTGCCTGATTGATTGTATGCTTGTTGCAGACTGAATATTGTTTGAGTTTGTAGAGGTGAAGGGAAATCTATTGATAGCTTAGTGCAGGAAGGACAAGAAGGAAGAAGGGCTGAAAGTATTCTTCTATCCCAAAGGACTTGTTATCACCCCAAGAAACTCTCCTAGGTTGTATCTCAGAGATGCTCGGGAACATTACAAACTCAACAAAATGTTGGAAATGGATGAATGGAAGGAATGATGCATATTTAAGCCAGATAACCACTTCTACTATGCTTAACTCCAGACATGGGTGAACACCCTCAGACTACAAGGCTTTAGACCACCAATTACTCACAGTTTAAGGATTAGGTGAATATGGAGAATACTAGCCACATTAGCAGATGCACAGGACCCTGTGATGGCCAGCTGCAACCAGTAAGAGGTCTGCAAATCTATTTCCTAATGCACAGACAGGATGACAGCTCTCTGGCACTAAGTAAAAAGAAACCTGCATAACACATTCAATAATACATGCAAGATTCTAACACAAAGGTGGGATGACAGCTCCTCTAATGCTAAATATCAAGAGCACATGAATAAATGCATAACAGGCACAACCTAGAACAAAGAAGAAGTGGAAAGTGAGCAATTAACAACAAAAGAAGCTTGTATTAGCTGAAAATGAAGACCAGACGCTACAAGTATCACAGTAGTTACAGTCTCCAGAAGTTGAACCTTACATCAAAACCAAAAACCATCAACCCTCATCACATTGTGCTTTTGGGTATATATAGAGGTTGATTACAAAATGTTCTGCTATTCTATGCGTGGAAGGGTCATAATGGATCACCAAACACATTAACTCTTTGATATGGGTCTCTGCTACGATCTGCTGCTTCAATGAATGAACTTGATCTTCTCTAATATTCTTTTGTCCTTCTTGAGCAGGTAGAGTAAAATGTGGATAAATTCCATGCCTGATAAATGCTTTAACTGCTCAAGGTTTTGTACCTTTTCATCCTTCGGCCATTCTTCCTTGAATGCAGTAGTTGAAGGAGTAACTGCGCAGAGTACTTGGTAGCTGGCCACCTTCGTCCTTCGAGAACATAGAATGTCTATGGACGTGGATAGTTGAGACAGGTGTAGGAAGAAAATCGGTCGTTGAATCACAGAGATGGACGATTGAGATTAGCTTACAAGAGCTATCAGGAGATACGGGAGCAGGGCGATCACAGGCCATTGGACCTTGAATGGACAGATCCAATGGTGATCGGAGGTGGAAGCTGCACGAAGAGTTAACGTGCGGGTAGGGTACGATGGGTGGTAAGGGGTATTCCCCGCACCACCTATTAGAGGAAGGCGATAAATGTATAGAGGAGCGCAATCGCAATAAGAGGGCGACGCATGGTAGATGGGACAAGTTAATACTTCTCTCCCCACGAGTTAACGCATGAGTGGTTCACGGGATGGAGAGGAGCGTATGTCGTTGGGTCGGGCGATAAATGATCGAATGGCAGAAAATAGGTGCATGTGTTTTTTGATTGACGTGACGGAAAAGGGCGGTTATATGGGTAAGGTCACGTTATAGAGTGTAGGTGCCCGGGGCTCAGGGGAAAGGGGCTTATGCCAAGTTTTGTAAGAGAATAGGGCTAGCAGGGGGGCTACAAGAGTAAAAGAGAATGAAGGAGGAGAAGAAAACAGACTGCTGCAAGCTCTTTTTAGCATAAACACCCGGCCAAGTGGTATTTGGTCCTCCAAATGCTATAGCATGTAGCAGAGCTAACACTAGCTCCTTTTGGGGATGAGATCCTCCCTGTGAGGTCTCAAGAACCTGCAGATCAATGCCTTTCTGATAAAAACCAACTAGCCAAATTCCTAGTGTTCCATTGGGCATGGAGTCTATCTGAACCTACACTAAAACTGATAAAATGAAATATTTGCAATTTTAAGGCCAAAGACCTTAAACAACATAAATTTTCAGAAAACGCCCATTAACTAGGCCATCAAAAAATGCTTCTCCCCCCATACTTTGCAGTATGAAGGTATTGTTCCCTTGGATCTAAGAAATAATGAAAGGGCCTATCCAGAAAGCATCAAACTTCCCATGATTTCCTTTCTTTTCTTTCAGTGCATCCCACTTCAGGACTAAGTCTCCAACCTGAAAATTATCTGATTTTGTCCTTTTGTCAAAAGCTTCCTTGATCTTTTTCTGATGTGTTGTAGCCCTTTCAACCAGCTGTTCTCTGATTTGATGTACCTCTACTAAATCTGTGATCCTCTTTGCCATGTCTTCTTCCTCATTCTGCTCTAATTGCAGGAGCTTTGCCATAGGGAGAGTAAGCTGAATTGGAAATACTACCTTCGTGCCATACACCAGCTTGAATGAAGAATTCCCTGTGGATCTCTTAATGGTCACTCTGTCAGCCCAAAGTGCATATTTGAGCTTGGAATCCCAATTCTTTTTGTTGTCCTCCAACAGCTTCTTAATTATCCTTATCAGACTTTTATTGGAAGATTCTGCTAGACCATTTCCTTGAGGATAATATGAGGTGGAATGAACCAGTTTAATTCCCATTGAATTACACATGTCCACTAATTCTTTTGCTCTGAAGGCTGCTGCATTATCTGTGACTAATTTATGTGGACAACCAAATCTGGTAAAGATGTGCTCTATCAAAAAATTCATGACCACATTATGATCAGCCTTCCTGGTAGGGATTGCTTCAATCCACTTCGTGAAATAATCAGTGGCTACTAATATCCATCTATGCTAGCCACTGGAATGTGGGTTGATTTCTCCAATGAAATCCAAGCCCCACTGCTAAAAAGGTCCTTTTGCATTTATTGGTTTCAAGGGTAGGGACTTCAACTACCATTTCCCTTCAAATCTTTGGCACCTATCACAAGATTTAACAAATGAAAATACATCAGAGAATAAGGAGGGCCAATAATATCCAGCTCTGAGGATTTTAAGCGCTATTGTCTTCCAATAGTGGTGCCCTCCACACATGCTGGAATGAAACTGATGCATTACTTTCATTGACTGTTCTTTGTCCAGACACCTCAAAAGCATTCCAGATGGATCCTTCCAATAGAGCAGATTTTCATTAATGCAATATTTTGTTGCCCTGAGTTTAATCATTCTGGCTTGACTCTGAGTAAAGCTCAGAGGGATTTCTAGCTTCAGCAAGAATTTAACTATTGCATAATACCATTCACAAGAAGCTAGATTTTCTGCCAACGACTTCTTTTCTCTTGGTCTAGCTGCTTCCTCTTCTTCCATTTGACCATCTTCTGCAATTGAGCCCATGCAATTTATATCCAATGTTCTACAGTTTTCTTCAGCTAACATTCTAGCAAGACCCTGACCTTTGACAAGCTTGGTGGGCTTCAGTTCTATATTAAATTCAACCATTTTTTCAATCCATTTAGCCCTTCTTCCATCAGCATCAGGCTGTGTTAGGACATCTTTTATTGTAGCAGAAGGTACATATGCAATTATCTTGGAATGCAAAATATAAACTCTGAAAGCTTTCAAAGACTTGATAAGAGCATATGCCTATTTTTCAATGATATCATACCTCAGCTCAGTATCCCTTAAGGTTTTGCTGAAAAATGCCACTAGATGCTCTAAGCCTTCTTCATCTGCTCGCAATAAAATAGCTGCAAGGGTGTCTTCAGAGGCAAATGAAAATATATGGAACTCCTTGCTGTAATCGAGACTAATTAAAGTAGGAGCTTCCATAATGTATTTTTTAATGGAATCGAATGATTTTCTTGCTGCTTCAGTCCATTTGATATCTGACCCCTTCTTCAACATGGAGGTGATATGCTTCGCTAACTCTGCAAATTTTGGTATAAACCTCCTTACAAAGTTGATCTTGCCCAGAAATGACTGGATATCCCTCTTTGATCTCAGGACAAACAACGTCTGTATGGCCTTTACTCTTTCTGGGTCAATTCGGACACCTGCAACAGAAACAATATGTCCTAATAGCTTTCCTTCTTCTAAAGCAAATTGTGATTTTTTCGGATTGACTGAAATCCCAAACCTTCTGCACTTCAGGAATACTTTCTTTAAATGCTGCAAATGGTCTTGATGGCTGCAGGAGTATACTATTATATCATTAAGGTAGATAAGGAAAAATTTATCCTTATCTCCCACAAATGTTATATCCATATCTCTCTAAAAGGTGGCTCCAGCATTCATCAGTCCAAAAGGCATCTTGGCATACATAAAAGTGCCCCAAGGAGTGGTGAATGCAGTCCTCTCTTGATCATCTGGATGTACAGTAATCTGATTAAAGCCTGAAAATCCATCCAGGAGAAACATCACTTTGGCTCCTAAGACTTTTTGCAGCAAATGCTCCATCTTGGGTAAAGGGTAATTATCTTTCTTAGAGCATTTGTTTCAGTTTCTGAAATCAACACAAAGTCTGATTTCTCCACTTTTCTTCCTCACCACTACCAAATTGACTACCCATTTTGAATATCTGAGGGGAACTATGATTTTGGCAGCTAGCAACTTTTTTTTTCTTTTTCAATAAGAGGAAGGAGCAAGGGGTTTATTGGTCTCAGCTTCTGCTTGAAAGGGATGGTGTCTTTCTCTAAGGGATTTTATGCTGGATAATCTTCTTGTCATATGTTTTTAGGTCACTCTATTCCCATGCAAAGACATTAGCAAATTGCTTCATTAAATTGCAGTATTCAACACTTTGGTCAGCAGATAGATGGGCAGACTGGTTTATATACCCAGGCTGACCTGGACTTCTTATATCATGCTTACAGACTCCAGACTGATCTTCTTTTTGGGTAGCCTTGTAAGGCACATCATTCTAGTCAAACAGTCTCTCTAGAGGAATTAGACCCTTAGGTATATGATTGCTGGGAAGCTGGACAATTCTATCTTTGCCAATTTTATTTCTAAGCTGTGCTTGGGGATTTTCTTCTAAAGCTTCATTTTCTTGGTCAATTTGCATTTCAAAGAATTTATCAATGACTTGCAGGAACCTATTCACCTCATCATCATCTTCAAAAAATTTCCAATGCTGGACATTATCAGGCAAGGATGGTCTATATTTCATTTGAACTTCATAAACTAGTCGGGGAGGCATGGGAGGGATAAACATGCTAACAGACACAGCAAGGGAATCAACAAGTTGATTTTTGGCCCTAGGGATGTAGGAGATACAAAAATTATCAAAAGAATCTTTGAGTCTCCATACCTCATCTTTGTATGCTTTCAGCCTTGGGTGCTTTGCTTGGAATGTTCTGTTTACTTGCTGAATGATCAAATCAGCATCTCCAAACACCTTTATGTTCTTGATTCCTTTGTCTTTAGTTGCGTTCAGGCTCAATATCAGAGCCTCATACTCTGCTATATTATCAATGACTTGGAATGCCAACTTAAAAGACAATTGTGTGATTTCTTGTTGTGGAGATATCAGCACCACCCCTGCTCCTGCAATCTCCCTGGAACATGCTCCATCAAAGAACATCTCCCAAACTTGACTTCCTTGCTCTTCCTCAGCCTTAATTGTTTGTTTCCTTATCTACATTGAGGCCTTCTAAGATTCTTCTATTTGGAGAATAAAAGCTCCAAAAACAGTGTCCATAGCATAAATAGGATGATTAGAAGGATTCTTCTCATCACTGATGATGTAGGCCAACTGTGCTTCTCTGTACAATCTCCAGCTT
The DNA here is from genome assembly GCA_000404065.3 of Pinus taeda. NCBI lineage: Eukaryota > Viridiplantae > Streptophyta > Pinopsida > Pinales > Pinaceae > Pinus > Pinus taeda. The sequence continues at coordinate 24,482 of APFE030004158.1, forward strand.
TCTCCTCCAAAAACTAGGACAGTGGCATAAGATAGATCATTCTATAATGTCCCACTTAGTCTCTTAATCCATCCTCTGGACAACAGCATGCCAAACTTAGGAGGGACATCTGCTACCACAATATCCATCACCATGCTCTTCATGGGCAGCTGAGTTAGGGTAATAGCTAAATCTTTAATCAATCCCAAACATTTTACTTTCCTTGAATCAAAAGAGAATAAATCACGGTATGGTCTGGTGATGTCAAGGACTAACTCTTCCATGACAGCTTTTGGCATCAGATTGTGGCTAGCCCCTGTGTCTAGCAAGCAATTGTGGAGGGTTTTATCATGAATGGTCAAGGAGACACAAAAATATGGAGAATTATCATCAGCAGGCTCGGTCATAGGGCTAAGCACAACTTTATCATCTTGAAAATTGACAGAGTTAGTGGAGGTTTGTGTGGCTTTTAGCTCAAGAGCTTCAAGGATAGGCTTCCTAAACACTTCACTCTTTACAAGTTCTAACAGAGGCACAAATATTTTTAACTTATGGACTTCTGCTTCAAAGCTGAAAGGGGAAGATGACTTGTCAGGACCTCTTACATCTTGTACTGGTGCTTTGAGGATGACTGGATCAACTACTGGTCTTTTTTGTCTAGTATTTTGTGACTCTATTTGGACAGCAGCTCTTGGGCAGGATTCTCCTTGACATTATTTGCATGTGACCTCAGGTTATATCTTTGTTGTTCACCAGTCTACAGAACAGCTTCTCTGTCCCACTCTTGACTGGTTTGGCTCTGTATTAATGCTTCTTCGTATTTAGCCAGTCTCAAGAAGGCAGCACTGCCTTTATCTTCCATGCAATGTATTTCATCCTCATCTTCAATTTATTCCTCCTCCATGATTACATTTTGAAAAGGAGCTTTAACTTTTTGTTCTTCATTTGGTTCTTTACCCCTCTAAATGATTTGCAGTTGTTCATTTTCTTTTCTGAATGGATTTGAATTTCTTGGAGCAAATGCTTTCTACTGCCTTATTTTTCCTGAGTTCTATTCAATCTTTAGCTTAGATATTTCAGCAGCCAATGACTCTATCATTCTGGTCATTTTATCTAATTTAGGCTCTGAAGATGAGGCAGAGGAAGAAGAAGCCTCACCTCTCCGCCTTCTTCAGTCAGTATGACTTTTAAGCTTTTCTGCAGCCATCATATTAGATTCTACCTCTAGGGCTGCATCTTGCATATCAGCTAGAGTGGCACATATTCTTTCTCTTAATAATAGGCAGAAATCAAAGTTAAAAGCATTGGCATATGTGATTTTGGCAGAGGTGGGGGTAGGCTTTACTTTAGCTGGTATCTTACTATACATACGATTAAATCTCTTATTAAAATCAAGCAATGATTCCCCATTTTCCCTCTTCACGTTACCAAACTCAGTATGATAGTATAGTATGTCCTTTTTATCTCCCAAGTGCTTCAAAAATGCATCATCTAAGGCTTCAATATCAGCAATAGATCTAGGGGTCAATTCTCTGAACCACTTTCTGGCCTTTCCATCAAGGCTCTGGACAAAAACTCTCATTCACACATCATTTTCACTAATATCCAAATTATCAGCATAACTATAAAAAGCCTCAAGGTGTTCCTCAGTTGTTACCCCATCTGTATTAGTGAACTTAGGCATATATTTTTTGTATTCTCCTGCAGGCATGGCATTCAAAGGAACAGGCAAGACTAGGGGTCCATACCTAGCAGCTATAATTCTTTCCATCTACGTGGGTGCTTGCTGACCTACCATGATTGGAGTGTGTGAAAGGATACTGGCAGATTGAATGGTGGGGAACAATGAAATGGATGGAAAAGACAAGGGAATATGATGGACTGTATGGGAAGCAATCTTTGGACTGAGATCCAAAGGGGAACTAAATGAATAAGGAGATGTATGGATCTCTGTGGGAAATTTCTCACTAGCAACACTAGGCTCTATATCTTCAAATGATATATTCTCAACTATAGCCTCCTCTTGCAAAGATACATAAGATTTCTTAGGCTTACATGATCCTAATGCTCCTTTATTCGATGTTTTATTTGACTTAATAATCTTCTCAGGGTCAGGCACTGATTCAGCTAGTGATTTCTTAGGATTTCTCTGAGTATGCCTCACAAACTGAGCCAGAACTTCAATGTGGAGATGCCAAATGTTGGTCTTCCTCCAGTGGTGTCACCAGATAGATGATTACAACTAGAAATGTGCCCAAACTCTGTCTATCATCAAAATCTAGAACTTTGTCATCCCCCAGGGAAGCTGAGCTTCAATCTCCTCTCCCCGACAATGGCGCCAATTAATGTTATCACCCCAAGAAACTCTCCTAGGTTGTATCTCAGAGATGCTCGGGAAAATTACAAACTCAACAAAATGTTGGAAATGGATGAATGGAAGGAATGATGCATATTTAGGCCAGATAACCACTTCTACTATGCTTAACTCCAGACATGGGTGAACACCCCCAAACTACAAGGCTTTAGATCACCAATTACTCACAGTTTAAGGATTAGGTGAATATGGAGAATACTGACCACACCAGCAGATGCACAGGACCCTGTGATGGTCGGCTGCAACCAGTAAGAAGTCTACAAATCTATTTCCTAATGCACAGACAGGATGATAGCTCTCTGGCACTAAGTAAAAAGAAACCTGCATAACACATTCAATAATACATGCAATATTCTAACACAGAGGTGGGATGACAGCCCCTCTAGTGCTAAATATCAAGAGCACATGAATAAATGCATAACAAGCACAACCTAGAACAAAGAAGAAGTGGAAAGTGAGCAATTAACAGCAAAAGAAGCTTGTATTAGCTGAAAATGAAGACCAGATGCTGCAAGTATCATAGTAGTTACAGTCTCCAGAAGTTGAACCTTACATCAAAACTAAAAACCATCAACCGTCATCACATTGTGCTTTTGGGTATATATAGAGATTGATTACAAAATGTTCTGCTATTCTATGCATGGAAGGGTCATAATGGATCACCAACCACATTAACTCTCTAATATGGGTCTCTGCTACAATCTGCTGCTTCAATGAATGAACTTGATCTTCTCTGATATTTTGTTGTCATTCTTGAGCAGGTAGAGTAAAATGTGGATAAATTCCATGCCTGATAAATGCTTTAAGTGCTCGAGGTTTATACCTTTTTTTCCTTCGGCCATTCTTCCTTGAATGCAGTAGTTGAAGCAGTAACTGCGCAGATTACTCGGTAGCTAGCCACCTTCATCCTTTGAGAACATAGAATGGCTATGGACGTGGATAGTCGGGACAGGTGTAGGAAGAAAATTGGTCATTGAATCACAGAGATGGACGGCTGAGATCAGCTTACAGGAGCTATTGGGAGATACGGGAGTAAGATGATCACAGGCCATTGGATCTCGAATGGACAGATCCAATGGTGATCGGAGGCGGAAGCTGCACGGAGAGTTAACACGCGGGTAGGGTACGATGGGCGGCAAGTGGTATTCCTCGCACCACCTATCGGAGGAAGGCAGTAAACGTATAGAGGAGCGCGATCGTAATAAGAGGGCGACGCGTTAATACCATTCTCCCCGTGAGTTAATGCGTGAGCGGTTCACAGGATGGAGAGGATCATATGTCGTTGGGTCAAGCGATAAATGATCGGATGACAGAAAATAGGCGCATGTGTTTTTTGATTGATGTGACGGAAAAGGGCGGTTATATGGGTAAGGTCACTTTATAGAGCGTAGGTGCACGGGGCTTAGGGGAAAGGGGCTTATGCCAAGTTTTGTAGGAGAACAAGGCTAGCAGGGGGGCTATAAGAATAAAAGAGAATGAAGGAGGAGAAGAAAACAGACTGCTGCAAGCTCTTTTTAGCATAAACACCCGACCAAGCGGTATTTGGTCCTCAAAATGTTGTAGTATGTAGCAGAGCTAACAGGACCTCAAGGAAATTCTTGAAGCACAAGAGGTTTGTTGCAAAAGTTTGCTTAAATAAGCTCTTTATTAATCTTGTTGAAGTTCTTTTTTTCATTGGCATAATGACAACTTCTACAAGTGAGTCCTCAAATTCTTCTTTCTTCACAAAAGTCTTTGATGAAGACATGAAGCAAAACTTGTTCATCATGATGGATATGGTGAGAGAAATGTATGAGGATGGAAGGAAGAGCAACATACTTAGAGAGCAGTTGAATTCCATGAAGGAAGAGAAGTAGTTGCTTTCTGACAAATTGAAGGAAATGGAGAGGCAACTTCATACTAAAAATATGAACTTGAAAAGGATGCATGAGTTAGAGTCATAGCTCTTTGTTGCCAAAGAAGCCTTGGTCAAGTATTAGCTTGAAGAATAGGTAAACCATTCTAGTTTGTCTTCAAATTATTCTAAGAATATTTATATTGGTTCTTTTGAAAAGCATACTAGAGGCATAGATTCCAAGCTAATGTCTAAGATGGGCTATGAAGGAAAAGGCTTGGGTAAGTATGCACAAGGTATTGTTGAGCCAATAATGGTCAAGGAAAGGCCTAATTATTTGGGTCATGGCTATGGACAAGCTTATGGAGAAATTTCCAGATCTACCATGAAGACCATTAAAACAACTCCAAGAAGGAGTTGCATTGCAGGTCTTCCACCTCAAGGGTGTGAAGATTGTATTAAGGAGGAATGCAATAGCTTGAAACATCATTTGCAAGATGCAGGTGTTCAGAAGTTGTTATAGACATATTTGGGCACTGCAACCCCAATCTCATATGTCCATAAACCAAGGGCTTCTAAGCCCCTAAAAGTGTTGTTACACACCCTAAAGGAACAAGGTCAGCTGATTACATCATCTCCCAGAAGTTCTCCCTGGAAAACTACTCAAAACTGGTCAAAACTAGACCATACAGACTGCTCAGTGCTAAGGGTGCGATGCATCTCACCTACTACATGCAAGAAGTGTGATGCATACTGAAAAGCCCTTCTGTAGGGTGCGATGAGCGAGAGTAGACAAATGGCAGAGGCAGTTGGCTAGGTGGAAACCCAGAGAATCTTCTAGGAACTGCCCATTTGACACTTGCTTCTCTGAATTCACCCAGGGATGAGTAAGAGATCATGAAATCTCCAAGTGGAACCAAGAACTATTAGAGAAATGGAACTAATCAAAAACCCAGAAGCTAACTCACCCACCTGCAAACATCTATATATGGATCCCTCATCCTAGAGATCCAGAGGCTAGAATTTTGTATCTTGTAAGGAAGTGCTATTGGTTTCTCTGTGGAACATCATAGTGTTGGGTGATCTATCTTTTCATGAGGTGAAGAGGGCTTTCATGCTAGGAGGATGGCACTAGGTCAGATCAATGGGTTGTAATCCTCTCTTCTACTACTTCTATCAATAAAGTTATTTGAGTTTTCCTCCATATTCTTGTACATCTTTGAATCTTGTATTGATAGATGCATTTGTATGGTTAATATATATTTTATCCTATAATGTTTATGGTTATAGATCTCTATGCTTTGATGGTATTATGCTGCTTTGACTCTACATGTGTTATTTGAAGCGAGACAAGTAAGGAAAGAGTGGCAAAGCTCTGTCAAAGGGGAGAGGAAACAAGCAAGGAGCCAAGCAAAAGACTGAGGTTGGTACTCTCTACTTCTCTCTCATCTATTTCTCATAAAGGAAAACACAAGTGACTTTAGTTTGTTTGTTTCTAAGATAGCTACCTGTCTTAGTGGGTCCAGCAGCTCTGAATGGACACTAGTTTTCCTGATAACAGAAGCACACACTTGAACCAGACAGTTGTGGAAACTGTGACAGCCTTGACAAGATTGAAGTGTTCCAAAGGGAGCCACTTCTTCATTTGCTTCTCCTCCTCGTGAAGGATATAAAGGTGAAAGAGGAAGGTATAAATCTGGTTCTAATCATATTCCTTTTGATTTCGTAAAGTATGATAAATTTCTACATAGATATGGGAAAAGAATTGCATGTTCCTTTTTTGGTTTGGATAACCATAATGTTTCTAGATGTTGGAAGAGAATAGCCACATACAAGAAATTTTTGAAGGACAAGAAGCAAGAAGCCAAAGGTCCAGTGGGAAAGGAAAGTAATGTTGCCAAGAGGATGCACATGTAGTGCACTTACTTCCATAAGCAAGGGCATCTTGCTGAAAAATGTTGGACTCTGAATCCAACAATGCTTCCACCAAAGCTGAAGAAAGTGGAAAGAGAAGATGGCAGAAATGGAAAGGAAGATTCCATGGATGATGTGTTTAAGGATGATTCACATGTTGATGTTGATGTGCAGATAAAGGTAGTACCTTTGAAAGGGATTGGTGAAAAATGGTTAGAGTTCTTATCCAATTAAGATTGCATGTTTATTGATGCATCTATTTGCATTTATTTGCTAATGGAATGCGAGTTGTAGGGTTTTTCCAGGAAGGTGAATGGAAAAAGTTGAGCAGGAGACTCACTTTGTTGCTGCAACATTATATTCATTTCAGCTTCAAAAGTACAGTGTGCTTAAGCGAAAGTTGAAGAATGAAATGCATGCGTAAGCTTGAGATGCATGAACAAATGGATGTTGATGATTTCCTTGTATTTGAACATGTATGCGTAATTAACTTAAAGGGTTGGTTTCTTTGGCATGCATGTAATATTGAACTGAGAAAAGTTGATTTGGTCTCCAAGATGGAGATAATGTTGAAGTGTTTCATCTTTTGAAAAGGAGTCCTAAATGTATTTTTATACATGCTTGACTTGAAGGGTCATTTATTTTAAAGGCACGTTTTGCGGACTTGTTAGCTAGTCCATCATTTGTATGCAGATGTAAGACATGGACATGTTCACAAGATGTGAAATTTGTTTCTTTTGTTGAAGCAGGATTTTAGTCCATCCAATTGTTGTTTGTATTTCTGTTGTTGTTAACAGTTATTGTTGACAGCTTTTAAAATAGGTACAAATTAAATTTTTGTGGAGCAAATGTACTTCACACTTGTTTGAGCCACCTTGGATCAATGATTAAAGCAAAAAAGTTCAAACTACCTTCTGTGACCATTTTAGCAGGAGTTCTATAGGAAGGCAAGGAGGAAGATAGTTCTTCCCAGGAAGACCAGTCCATCCAGGAAGGGAGATGGTCAGAGACTTTGGTTCAAAGGCACTATGCAAGGCAAGTGTGTGTGGAGGCTAGAAGAAGAGGGTGTTGTTACTCTCATTTACTGTTTAGATTAGTATATCAGTCTTTTGGAGACAAAAAGTTCTTTTAGTGGGAAGGCATGATCCAAAATGGACTTTGGATAGACTCCTAAGTCTAATTGTTCCTCAGAGAGGAAAATTAAAGTCCAAGGAAGTTCCTAGAAATAGCCTCATTGCAAAGATCTTTTCCTTCTGAATCTACTACAACTTGAATGGGAAAAAATGGACTTAGGATGCAGAAGTTATCGCAGAAAGAAGATGCCCTTTGTTCTTTGGAAAAAGAGGAAAAATCCCTAAAAAATGGCAAAAAACCCTTATAAAGGGAAATCGCATCAGAGAAGGATCCAAGAGGCGGACTTAAGCCGAAAGGGAAGATACCCCTGATATCTGATCTCCGATATATCGGGTCAGACATAGGCCTGTGTTCGATGGCGGGACCCTGGGCAATGCAATTGAGATCGCCGATATCGACAGATATGCATCGACGATGGCATGAGACAAGGGACGGACCCCTCGGGTCGATGTGACTTGCAATTTCGATATATAGCATCACAACATCGCATTGTAGTGATATAAAGAGGCAACAACATGCCAGACCTAATGGATTTATAAGAATGGCTTTAGAACATTTGAGTTCTGCCATAAAGGGACTTTTCTGTGTATTAGCGCATTTCAGTGCAAAAACCGAAATACAAAGGAAAGATGCCCGAAGCGATAAAGTTGGACCCAAAGGAGAATTATAGGTATGATTTATAAAATTTGAGTTTTGTAAACGGGTTTTCGGGCAGGTCTTAGGCAATAAATGGTATGGAGCCGGCTCCACCCAATCCCATACAATGAACAACGCGTGGCTGGCGAAGGAGAGAGGAAAACCACCTTTTCGAGTAGGTAACATTCGTACGCTTAAGCCACCCGAAACCACATGTTGACCGTTGGATCAAAGATCACCCAAATCGACAATGGAGCTTGTGAAATTGACCCAAGGCGGAACCAATGCGATATTAGGGCAATTTCGATATAATTTGAAGTCCAGTAAAAAGGATTTTGTCAGGTTTTTCACGTATTTCCTGTGTATTTGGGATTTTACCCAAAATTCTTATATGATGTGATATAACACCTAATGGCGGACCCAATAGGGATTTTAGGGGTGATTGAATTGGATTTCAAGTCCGAAAATCATGCCTGATCGTATATTTTGTAAACATTCTTTGTGTAATGGGGTTTTCTCAATTTCTGGGTTTTTGCCTAAGATAAGGCCCCGAAACCTCTGTAACCACTCTAGATCCTCATGCCACGCTGCAAGCGAGCATTTTTATAGGTAATGATGCTTTTTGAAGCCATAAAGCCACAGAGCCAGATGGCCATTCAAACTAACAAGGACCAGAGAAGTCGTAGAGGCGCAAAGAGATGATGATACATATAGAAATGGCTGGGGGAGACGAAAAGATGGGAAAATGCCTCAAAGGATCTAGAGAGCATGATTAAGAGGAGGATTGAGAGGGGGCTAGCAGAAGTAGCTAGAGAAAGTTGAAAACAGGCAGTGCGAGTAGCTAAGGCAACCTTGGAGTCACTTGGAGGTCAAGTGGAAAACCAAAGAGAAGAAAGTTGCTAATATAGTCGCTTGGAGGTCAAGTGGACTGTTGGGAACTCAAAGAAACTAGAGCCAAAGAGCCAGAGCTAGAGCCGAAGAGCCAAAGCTAGAGCCAAGAGCCAGAGCACGGAGCCAGAAAGCCGAGAGCTTTACGAATAGGGGATAAGATGGTGTCTAAACCCATTGTGTTCTATGTAAACCAATGGAGTTGAGTCAGGAGCTTGTAAAAGGACTTATACCATAATCCCATAGAGCTTAGTCGAGTTGACTAGAGCTCACGGAGATGTAACCCATGAGTTTTGGGTGAACTCCTAGTTAAATTGTTGTCTTATGTGTTTGTTTTATGGTTGCATTATTTACTGTTATATGTATATTATATCAGCATAAACAACAAATTTTAAAGCATACAATTAGTTAAGATAAACATAAGCATTCACCTTATTTTCAAGCACATATTTAATTCTGCATTGGTTAATCATAAAGACTTGGGAATATTTAAGCTTTGGAAGTGGGAGAGGTGCTTGTAAGTTAGACAAGAAGCCTAAGTGACCCATTTTCAGATCAAGTGGATTCCGCGGTTACCACTTCCACCCACACCACCACCTGCTTCACCTCCCTCACCTCCATCTCCACCTACTCCACCCCCACTGCCTCCACAGTTCAGTATGGTGAGCACAATCAAACTACTAGCATTCATAGGAGTAGGGAATGAGGATCTGGACCAATTTTGGTTTGTGGTAAGAGCAGTATGGGAGGCACAAGGTGGCACAGATGACAATATTAGGAAGGCTACATTGGTGAGTGCACTGCGGGATCGCACATTAACATGGTATATCAAAAATTCTAACGGCCACCCAAATGTAGGGATAGCAGAGATCCAAAACGCGCCAAACAAGGAATTTAGCAAACCAAAGTTAGAAACACAATCAATCATCGAGTTTAAAGAGATCGCGATGCTCCCGGGTGAGACTCCCTGGGATTTGGATCAACGGCTAAAGAGTATGATCCATGAAGCGAATATGACGTTGACAGATAACATCACACATGATTTGTAGCATCTCTAGCACTGCACTTGAGAATAATGCTATCACAATAGAAACTTTCTACTTAAGCCGAAGCATTGGAAATGGCGATGAGATTACATGAGACCCTGATACAAGACCCTGGGTTAGGTGTTCAATAAATCCAAGTGAAACTACAAAATATGTGTTTGAAATGCAAAGCTTGAAGCAAGATAGGGCACCATGGCCAGAGGTGCACGAGGAAGTATGGTGCATAAAACGAAAAGGCCAAGGTCATGACAAGGATCACTGTCTAGTGTTCGCGAACTACTTAGCAAGAGGAGGGCCAATGCCGTTGAGACTGGAGGTGTAGGCAGGGTCGAGTGTGACACCCAATTTATGGTGCACGATCTGTCAGATAGGAGGGAAACACACAACGGACAATTGTCATTTGCTGCAGAAATATACACATGCACCCTAGCAATTGTGTTGTAATTTCTGCAGGTCGGTAGGCCATGATGAGTCCACTTGCCACAGTTATGAGCTAATGATGGATCAGACCCCAGCCTATTGGATGCAGACTAAAACGCGAGCCCTTGAGCCAGATGCGGGGATGGCATGCGCTGGATTTCAGGGGTGAGGTCGGGGATGAGGTGGTATGGGACCAGGAAGGGGCCACAGATAGTTGATTTGTTACAATTGCAGAGGACCAGGGAACTATGCCCGCGATTGTACCAACCTGATGAGGATATCATGTTCCTATTTTGCTCAATTTGATCATGAAACAATAGTCTATCCTACGTTGATCACAAAGATGTGTGAAAAAGGGGTATTCTAGCCTCCCCTGACTCAGAATATACAAATGATTAGGTCTGAGCCGCGCGAAGAGGACCCAAATGTAAACATAATGTTCAGAAGTGACACGACCATGGGAGAAGATATGGGGAAAAAACCAGAGGAAAGTACATGGGTTTGCAAGGCTCCTATGAAGGAACCTAAGTTTGACTTAGAATGTACAAAGGAGACATTCATGGAAGCTAAGAAGAGCTTCACGGAGGCCTCCACTTCAGGAAGTAAGGATCAACTAGAGTCAGGAATGGATCCTTCGATGCTCACTACCTATCTAGAGACATGCATTAAACTATTGCGTGACAATAAGGCAGTTAAAGGACTACAGGAACTGATCACCAGGTGCACAGGGTCAGGGGAACCATGCATCATTTGGAAATTGGGGAAGCATGCATTGCGCACTAGAAGGGAAATGATGTTAACTACACAGATTGGGGAATATGAAATGGATTAGGTGATCCTAGATCTAGGTTCGGACGTGAATGTATTACCGAAGAAAACATGGGAACACATGGGTAGGCCCGCGTTACAATGGTCCCCTATTCAATTACGAATGGCGAACCAATAGAAGATTTTGCCCATGGGGAGGTTGCAAGGGGTAATAACTGATATTGAAGGTGTGAGCATGCAGGCATATTTTTAAGTAATAGAGATTGTCAATGACAGCAATCCCTATCCCACGTTGTTAGGAATAGACTAGGCCATTGATATGAACGGAGTCACCAATCTAAAGAAGTGAAAAATGATCTTCGAGAAAAATTCACTATGCATAGTAGTCCCACTGGACCTGGCTGTAGGATCACGCTACACTGAACCAGTGTGTGATGATGATAACAACAATGATCTTGATTGTATTTACAAAATAACTACGTGAGACCCAGATTGGGTGAATCCAACTGCAAATGGGAGGATCTCGTGGGAGCGCGAAAGCTCCTACACTTCTAATTTAGACAAAGAAGTAGAGGCTGGCAAAATTGGTTGCACGAAGTGACAAAGCTGAATTGCAACATGATGGTTAGATCACTGCACTGCGTGACAACGGAAGCAAGAGAGCTACTAACATATGATGGATTGATAGCAGTGGACGAATTCCTGAGCAAATTTGAAAGTGCAGTATCGGAACAACAACAGCTCGATGAGTTGAAATGGGCACTGTTCCCAACACCCGCACGATGGTGGGGTACACATCAAGGAAACTTTGAGGACTTGCGCGGATGTAGAAGGATGATGCACCTAATATTTGGCAGCCCCTAGCTTTGAGCAAGAATCATGCAGCAAGGACGAAGCAACTTCTGCACCCACCTATGTCGATGGGTACAGATGTGTGTTGTGCATCCCACTCAAGCACACCACAAACTAAGGATCGAAAATTGGAATAGGACATAGCAATAGGAAAGGCAATGTGCACCACAAACTTTCCACATGGAAGCATTCAATAAGGTATGTGGAGTCTTGAACAGGGTTCACCGGGCAAGAAAAATGGATTGGGACCTGCGCATGCTAGCGATTCAATGGGCCTATAGGGCCATGTGCAAAAACCTGAGCGTGGAGACAATTCTGAAGCTGAGAAGTGGAGTCGAGACCATAGTTTTGAAGGAACGGAATCCTCACGCAATAGCTCCCATAGTTGGGACAGTCTGTGAGGACCAGGACGAAGGAATTATGCAGTTATGCAAGGGTGAACATATGCAGATTCAGGAATTCGTGTGGCGAGGGAACCTTAAACTTCGTGAACTCGAAGAAGATCGGGTACAAGTGTGGAAGAAAAGCATGTTAAGGGACGTGAAGATCAAAAAACTAGAAAACATAATCGCGCAAGCATGTCGCATTGATAAACTAAGAATGATAGGACAAGATATGGGCAACCATACTACTGCATTAGAAGATTATCACTGAGCATTTGTGACTCTGCTAACATGGCTGCGACCACACCTTACTAGACAAAGTAACTAGGGGAGCGCACCACATAAGGAAGAATGTGAGGCACTGACTATCATGAGGGTAATTGAGGACTGCCTGTGGACTAGGCTGGAAGGTGAGTTGAAGCCTCGCATAGGTGGTGTGACCACCTGATTATCCATAAGGAGCACAGTCTCAACGCTCCAAGTAGTTGAAAGAGAGTGCATGACTCTAAAAGAGTCTTTGAGGGAGCTGCGCGATAAGGAGGTTGCACATGGGATCAGCATGTCACAAGGGTTGCGCCTATGCAAAGGGGGCTATGCTGCCACACAGGTAGGATGGGAAGTGACCGTTGGTGTCACTGCTCATGACAAAATGTCCAATTTAAGACAAAGAAGAGTGGGCGGCAAGAAATTAAGACATGAAGTCAGAACTAGATTTGGGACGATTTGCTGCCAATCTAGCATTAATGGGGTGAATGTGCAGGAAATGGTCGAATTTGAATTCAGAAAGGCCTATCAATCACAGGTGGCTATCCAGTGAACAACCCTTGGCATTTTGAGAATTCAGTTGTTGTGCTATCAAGTGAGTATGGACCTTATGAATGTGGAAGCTTTGAGAGCAAGCTTAGTGTTTGAGACATTTCCGAAGGAGATGCAGGACCTCCTAAATAGAATGATGTCAACAACCGAGGAAGCCATGTAGAGCCCTACGCTACAGGTGCGGGATGCATCGAAAAATTCCAAAATTTCCCCAGATACCAAGGCCCAAAATGGATCCACAGGTAGCAGGACCAATCCACATGTCTCTGCAAAATCTGCAGTTTGGTAAACTTTCTATGGAAGACAAGGGCAAGACTGTTAATCTTGAGATAGATGATGAAGAGGAGGACCTCCAGGCTTTCATAGAAGAGATTGAGGCAGATGAAGAAATGGAGGAAGACATTCATTCAGTACACGCTACAGCAAAACTACCCAAGTATGTCCCTCCATGGAAAGGGAAAGCAAAAGTACCCAAGGATTTGGATGCCGTTAAGAGCTCACTCCAAACCCCGCTCCTCCCAAATGGAATTCTATTTGAAGGTTCGGTTCTGGGCTGCATGCCCATGATGAAATTTGAAGATTGGGACCTCACAGATAGCGAAAAGTTCCCACATTTGGAGACTATCAAACTCATGAAACAAAGCAAGGAGGGGTCCATTACAATGCTAGAACAGTAGAAATGGCTGCGCGGTGTGGAGAAGGCTAGGATACTCCACCTACTATGGATTCCCCATTTTCACCACACACCAATTACGATCTTGGTCATCAGGCAGCTACTTTTCCTGGTACACGATGGGTACCTATGGCTAGAGGAACCCATTGCCATCATGGCAAAGCTTATTCACAAGATTTCTTGGCTTCCAAGTGAGGGAAGGGACCTCGCAGAAATAGCTGGCAAAAGCGGAGATTTGGCGCTCGTAGAGGCCATGAAGAAGACATACAAGTTGGAAAAGAAGCAAAGAGGCTACATAATTAGTAGCATTCCAGACAAAGGGGTGCACATAGCCACCTAGCTATTGGCTGGGAAGGTAATGAAAAAATGACGCAAAAACGAGGTACCAGCGATGGTCATCATGCCGGTCGAACAATGTGTGCAGGGAGTCTAATTCAACTCGGCCACCTTCCTCTATGAAGAATTCCTCACCAACTGTAAGGAAGTCCAGGGGCAGGGCAAGACCTTCCACTATGTGTAGTTGCTCTTGTCCATCGTACTGGTGTCAGGGGAACTGCCTAAGGACAGTCAGTTCCCTCCTCTTGAACAAGACTTACCAGTGGTTGCAAAATATGCGTCGCTCTGGGCTACGAAGGATACCACATGGATCCATGAGACCAAGATCTTATGGGTGCTCATGGAGGTGAGCATCCAGAATTGGATTAACAAAAGGCTGCACCTATCCCCCATAGTGTATGATAGTCTGCGGAGCATTGCAGACTTCAAGGCAGATATGTACAATGTGTATATTAAGGCATGCAAAGATCTGGTGTAGAACTGGACCAAACCGTCATTCATCGTGATTGATGATGCCATTTTCACTGTGCTCAACTCATGACCACTCGAGTGGCACACCCCGGATCTGGCGGCACGTGATAAGACAATAATACAAAAATAGAAGGAGGCCACCAAGCTATTAGCTCAGCAGAAGTGCAACGAGTAGTTGGCCAAGGAGGTAAGGGCTTTTCACGAGGCAACTAAGGCCGCCGTAGCATAGACCAGGGGAGCTAAACAAGTAGCAATAACACAGGAAATAGGGGCCACCATGACACGGGAAGAAGGAGGCCTAGACTTGACCATGGAATAGGGAACAGAGGACATAGCGGAAGGCGCGAACCCAAGCACGACATGTACACAACTGAAATGGCCACGCAGTATGGAATGAGTAGGCCCACAGAAGAAGACGAAGGCTTCCAAGCTGGACAGTGAACCCATTAGACTAACAGATGGTGACCTCTATGACATTAGTGACACAGTTCGCAAGGTCACCATGGAAGCACTCCAGGAAGCAATGATGGAGTAGCAGAATGTATTAGGGGCCCTCAGGGTGTAGCTGCAACAACTTCAAGTGTGGGCCCCATAGGAGGGAGCGGTAGCTGCCTATGGTGCCGCAGGTACATCGGCAATGGAGAAATTGTTGCGGAAAAAATGGCTAATGCCATCGCATTGTCGGAAGGAACGCTAATAGCGAACAACACTAAGGATAGAGCCATGGTGGGTCAGATCAAGGGACTTGGCCTAAACTTGGTTTCCCTTCCGCGAGACACATTATACCAACTACAGGATGGAGTGACAGTAGAACTATGTGCTAGGGAAGGATGCGTTGTACAAATGCTCAGCGAATAATGAATCAACATTGAGCAAATTAGTCTACAACGTGATGAAGCACTAGCACAGAATCAACAGCTGGAGTAGATAGTAGAGGAAGCATGTCGTTGTGCTCTAGAGTTAGAAATTATGATAGACCTACCAGTTGGAGTGTGAATTCACAGATTGGCTAGTTGATTTCACGAGGCAAAGGAGGAAGCGACGACAATACAGTTGGACCTCAACCTTTAGATTTCTGAACTACGATTAAAGGCATAGTCATCCACGCCCCTAGAAGTTAGGGAACAGTGTGCTGGTGCTATCCAAAAGGTTATGGAGGAAATAGGATAGGCAGTGCAGGACTATACTATGATGTTGGAATAATCCCTTGTGATCCTCACTTCCTTATTGGAGGACCCCACCATATAGTGCATAGAAATAGAAGCATGGGAGCTTTAAGAGCAGTATGACAATGTGCAGGGAACGGCATAGATAGTTGTCCTGAATCAGAGGTTGCAAAGCTACAACAAGCAAAGGCGTTGAAGGAACAAGTGGATGCCACGCGACAGAAAGAGATAGCACTTAAAATGCGTGTCCAGTCTTGGATTGATGAGGCCTTCCGCATCACTACCGATATCGAAGGAAAGCTCACACAAATGAAGGTAATGAATGCCTTAAGATAGCGATTTTCCCCTAACAGTGAGAATTCGGTAGAAAAAGTAGAGCAGATCCAGCAGATGGCAGAACAGTGCGTTGCAAACCTTCGCACAACACAGGCACAGTTGGAGGGGCTCCGTGCCAAGATCGTTGCACCAGCAGAGTGACTTGGGATGAGTCATGATGATTGTGTTGGGGGCCTGTTGGGCATGGGATCCCCCGCAGCAAGTTTTTCGGCTCAAAGCCCACGTTTTGGTCAAATATAGTTTGGAACTCTGTGAAGTTGGAGCGCGAAGCGTGAAGTGTACAGTTGAGTCATAGGGCTATCCGCCCTAAAATATTGTAATTTAATGTAAAGTTGTGTCGATGTACCCATGGTCCGTGAACCATGGGATTGTATAAATAGAGTGAGGCTCTAAGTGTAAAGAGAGCGAAGCTAAGTAGAAGATAGATAGAATAGCAAAGGCATGGCTAGATCATAGAGTGGAATTTGAAGTGTACTAGGTTGTAGTAGTAGGAAGAGGCTCTGCAGCTAAGTGCGCAGAGGCCTAGTAGAGTTCGTAGCTAAGCGCATGGACCCCTACAGCTGAGTGCACAAGGCGGAGTCGGGTTTGTACTTGGAATTGAAAGTTAATAAATAGAATTTTATTATGTGCATCTATTCTTGAATCTTTATTTTGATGTTATACATTACTATTATTCTATATATTTATTGCACGCACTTGATGAATACTCGTATGAATGCTTATATGTGCATTTAATATAGGTAATCAACTAATGGAGACTAATTAAGGAAGACATGGGTAAATAACACGGGTCGCGCTGTGGCTAGAACTGTGCAAAGATAGTATCATAGGGCACGGGGTGCACGTAGCGCAACACGTGAGAAGGTTGGACTGCGTACCAATCACCTCATTTCAGACATCCCCAAGGTGTGGAAACCTGGTTCTAGCACCCTCCCATACTACTTCGAGTGAGACCTCATTCTGTGCTCCGTGGACTGTTGCCAAAAGGGCCAATAGTACCAGTATTTGCTTGGCTAAATCACTTCTGAACCTGGGTCAGGACCCACTAAACCAACATAAACCATCATTGTCCCATGATTGATAGATTCTTCCAAGTGTTCAAATTCAGCTCATTTATTCACACTTGTTAGATGAGTAGTCTCGTATTTGTTAACAGTATACATCAATGACCAGTAATGAAATGATTTCTCACATGGTCAGCCTCAAATCGTTTATTCCCATTGTGTAGAAATGTACCACAATGGTCAGTGAAGACCTCAGGTTGTTTCAGCATGTCTTGGTTTACTTGTCAATTGCTCCTGTTGCTACTACTTGACACCATCCACCATATATGTTGTAGTTCTTCACAATGACATCTTACATGCTGGCATCTGAGTTGCGATGTAGTATCATTTTATTCCATCATGTTCATTTGGTAATATTGGGATCAAATTTTGACATCAGTGATTAGCTTCATCCTTCAGCTTCATTGATTGTCTTCTTATATGTGATATTCAGACATGTACTTTTTCGATCACAATCAGATGATCCATTATGTACTTTCAGTTCTTTGTACTTGTATGAATATTGGAACCACTTGTACTTGATATGCGGACATGGTTTACTTTATTTGAGCATGGGTATGCCCACCTCGGACAACATTTTCTTTTTGATCTCTTTTTGATGGTTTGGCAGGCTAAATTCTGGTGAAGTCCTTCTCAGTTTCGACAAGATTCTTTCCATACACTTAATACATTTCGGCCATCATGTACCACTTCTAACCTCATATATTAGGGGCCATTTGTTATAGCACCATAAATCACCCTTGGTATTTGTGATGCTTGGTTTATGGCCTAGGGCAACCCCTCCTTCCAAACTTTGTCCAAATATTTTAAAAAGAGTATTTAATTCCCTGTACACTACTTTTCCTTGAGATAAAAGCATGTACACGCGGGTTAGTCAATACCCAACCCACGTATATGTGTTAAAACACTTAAAAAAAAAAAAAAAATCCTTAATTATGGGCAGAGTTCACGGTTTTTACCGATTGATTACCTCCTATTGCCCGTGGCCCAAATGTTTCCCAACTAAAAAAATAATTGGGAGAAGTATAAATAGACTTCTATGGGAAGGCCTTAAGGAGGAGAAGAGATAGAGTTATTATATTGAGATTATCCCTATCTGAGTGTGATGTATCCCTGTGCCTCATGCACTTCCCTAAGCTTCAGGAAACCATTGTTTCCTTGATTATAGATACTCTCCTTCCTGCTTGAGATATCATGGTGTTGGTTATGGAAGAAGATTGTTGAAGGTTAGGATAGGATGAATCCAGAGGATAGTTCCGCTTGGAGCCGGAAGAACAAGACTCAAGTGAATCCTCTCCATGTTACTTATAGCTTACTGCAATAAAAGAAATGATTTCTTGTTTCCAAAAATAAATTTGTTTATGCATCAAATCGTGTTGTAATTCATGTATGAATGTTATTTTGATGTATAACTGATCATTAGTTTATATGATATTAATTTAAAATTTGTGAATATGCTTTACCTCTATACTGCTATGTATGTTCAAATTGAATGATTTTTAGGTCTAAAGGACATCGGGAGTTGCATAGGTTTTGAACCCTACGGGACCTACTCGAACGAAGGAAATCCGGGTATGGTCGCTCTTGCATAGTTTGTTTATATAATCATTTTGCCTGATTTGTATGAGTATTTCTTGTTGTAGTCTGCTTCTGCTCTATTGGAGTTCTAACCCAAAGCCCTATGGTACTTATTCTTGTAAGAATCACCTAATTGTGCAAAAAGCCCTAGCTAACCTAGATACCATGTCAAACATGTCCTCGATATTAACATATTATCCTACATTATCCATTAGCTCATGGAGATAGAGGGTTCAAGGACTCTCACTTGATGGTTGGGGACTATAGTCCATTGAGAGGTAAAATGTTGAGCTAACTGTATTAAGGACACCTCAAGGTCAACCAACACTAATGCAATGTATTAGTTGTTGGTACATCGACCTATCAAAATGTCACAATATTGGGTAGTAGACATTAGTAAGTAGGACACTAGTCACCAACAAGAATCCTTGATATCAATAAAGTAATGATGTGGTGAGTGGATGTGGACCCGGGGATACCACATGTCAATTATGTGGCAGTTTATTTGACATGGTAATGTCTCATTATGATGTGGCACCAATGTGGGTCTAGATGACATGGCATACCAATTTGGCAAGTGATCTGGCATGTTGACATGGCAATGGAAGGTTGACGTGGCACCGAGGTGATGTCTAGGTGGTAACCATATAGCGACGACATGGATGTTGGGCTTTTGGATGTTAATATATTAGCTAATTAGTATCAATGACACTCTTTAGCCTCTTCCTGAGGGCCTGATGGCTTGATAGCTCGACCGTTGGCCTTTCAATATTTTGGGTATTGATACATTAAGGGTTCAATCTACAAGCTCGTCTATATGTTAGGTGTCGAGTATCGAGATAGTAAGTATGTATAGAGAATTAAGGAAAATCATGTTTTTCGTGTGAATTTGGGCAAGCTTAGAAGTCAGGTTGCAAACTGCTACAAGTGTCCTTATTTTTGTACAAGAAACAGTCTAATGTGAAGGTGAATATGCTAAATGTGATATTGGATGGCAATGATGCTAAGGAGAAGTTGGAAAATTGAAAAGTGCACCTATCCAATGCATAAAAACAGCTTGTGGTAGGGTTAATCTAGCAAAATGCAAGGTTGTAGTGTTTCTTGTAGTTGAAAAATAGAGTACTAGAGAGTAAGAAACAATGAATAATACATAATGAACAAAAAATTTAAAATAGTAATGGAAATGAACTAAATTCAAAGTTCAAATTCTATATAACTAATGTAACAGTGCTACAACTATCATCAACAAATGTTAAGGTAATCTGCAAGAAAAAATTGCTCATAAACTATCTAAATAAACATGTATGAAAGTAATGTTCATAAATATTTTGTATACATAAACAAATGTGTGAACAGAAATGATACAAGAGGGATATCAACCACCTAGGTTGGGCCTTAACACAAGGAAACTTAAAAACCTTAGAAGAAAGCTAAACTAAGAGTTGAAATCAATATCACTTCGATTACCAAAAATGTTGTCTGTACATGACAAAGTTACAAAAAATGCTTGGAATCTAAACCTCTCATATTATTCACATTCTTTCTTATGATTTTCTTCTAATCCTATTATGCTACTCAAGTCTATTGTTTATACAAGTGGATAGGAGGAAAACTCCTTGAGTGGAGGACTTCTCTCCCTCCAAAAATCAATAAAAACCTAGAGCTCGTTTCCTGGATCACCACGTAGCAGTAGGAAGGAGGATTTACTATCCTTAGGAAGTTGTGTTGGGTTTATTTTGTAGAAGGTAGTAGGCATCACATATATCTCTAGATGATTCTCCTTGAAATTTGTGTAGAATCCCTTCAAATATTACACAATAGTCATGTTAGGCACATAAAGTATGAAAAATATCTTGGACTCTCCTAAGAACTCATTAAGCTAGGAAAGTATTATTAAGTGAACAAAGTTAGGTTCAATAAAGCCTTTATGTGCCTAGGAGTGGTTAGAAAAACCTTATGGGAGACTCATCACATATAATTGAGAAGACAAATTTTGAATTTATCAATTATTATGAAATTTAATAAATTTTATACTTAATGTTAGTTTTAAAATTTAAATATAATCCTAGTGTAGGAAGGTTTGTGAGATAGTCTTATTTTTTATTAGTTATTCTATGAATATATCTAGGATATTGGAGATTTGGAGTGGGTTTCAACTTTTCCCCAAGTTAGCTACACCAGTGGAGACAAACATGACTTGGAAGTATGATTAATGAGCGCTATGTGATATACTGAAACAACACAGGAGGCATTAAATCATTCTCCATATTGCCCGAAAGAGTAACCAAACAAAGCTATAGACAGACTCCTATATATGGTATGACTCGTACACAAGATAAAACCTAATTGTGAGACAATGACTTATACATGTACCATGTTTAAGGGAAATACACCTGACAATTTGATTATGAATAATAAGAAAAATAAATTATTCCCATTCCCTTTTATCTTTTTAGTCTCCTTCCTGGTTTAATGAGCACAAAATAAAATACAAGTAAGCTCAATAGGTTCCTTTTTCATAATTTCTATAGTGATGCTGAAAAAGAGATAAAAGTACACTCATGTCCTTCTCATGGTTTAATGAGATTGAGAACAAGAAAGAGATTTATCAATGACATTGAATTTAATTACTGATCAAGAAAAGAAAAAAATAAGTTAGCACTTTCATGTTGGTTTTATGAGAATGAAATTATGCGAAAAGGAAGATCTAAACAGACTCAACATTTTCATATAGATTTAATGAGAATGAAAAAATAGCTAAAGGAGCTCAAGGTTTTCATTATTTAATGAGCATTAAAACAAGGCCAAGAGGAATTTCATCCTATAGGAATGAGTATTTTATAATTTTTTGGTGTTTTTTTCTAAAAAATTATATAGTAGAAAAGTTATCACATCACACATCAAACCAAAAGGATACAAAACAACACACACACTTCTATGTACAAGGTACAATCACAACAATTATGTCAAGGTGTGCCTATTTCGAACACAAGAAAAGGATTCCCGTACATGAACTCATGGAGGAGTTGAGGTACATGTGGTGTGCCATGATGGGGCCATGCAATACAAATTTTAACTATGAGATTCCTAGAGATTGATGATAACAAGGAAAACCTAGAATCATAGTGTTGTTAGGAATAACCAGAGGACATAAAAAGTGAGTGGTCTTGTGAGCTACTATGGCTCCATGACAAGGACTATGAAGACATAAAGGGGTGATAAGAAAATCATTGAATGATGGATGTGAGTTGGACAATTCATTGGAAAGTTCAACATTAGAAACCAAAAATGTTACTTGGTCCAAGGGTGGCACTTCCAAGGATAGCTAAGAAAATGCCCCCGAGTTTAATTCAAGATTTAGTTTACCAATCTCTACTTTTTCCCATTTGGGGAGACTAGAGGCATCAAGATGCATAATCTCCCTAGAATTATCAATAGGTGAATCCATGACCTCCATGATGAATTTTTTAGAAGGAGATTTGTCATCAGGGAGTCATGTTCAATAGGCAGAGTGACAACCCATGTGGTAAAATGATCCTAGTCATATTCCAAGGGATCTACCCCTCCAATAGTATTCAAAAAGGATTTGTGCTACATGAGGTGGGACTGAAAATCCTCTAAGGAAGACATGACACATGATGCTTTAGCTAACTCTTCAATAATACTATAATGTTGGGAAGCCCACACATCGAGATTGTTTGTTGACTTTTGGACTACACCGTTAGGTAGGTGATATAGCAGTCCCATAGGCATATCTGACATGAGAGATCTAGTGGAAGTGAAAGGGGTGATCAAGTCCTTAGAAGTAGAACTTAACTCAGGAGGGTCATATGATTTGTCTCTCATGGTAAAATAATTGTGAGAATGTAACATGAGGACCTACACATTGTTATTAGGACCATATTACCATATCCCCGCATTACCCCTAGGAGGAGGTGGAGGATCATTTACAACCATTTGTTGTTATGGTTCAGAAAGGAATAGATGAGTTTCAAGGAGATGATGAATTTCATCCATATGATGGAACTTGTGATTTGATTGTTGTCCCTAGAAAATATTGCAAGGAAACTTAATCTTTAGACAATGTTTAGTAGTTCCCCATGACTGACTAGGTTGGCTATGGTTATTCTACTGAGCAGGTTTATTCTTTTTATTATTTTTACCGCCAGGTTAATAAGCATTCTTGAGCAATGTGGAATTCACAGTAAGAAACTTGGTGGACTAGTTAAAAGAAGTGGATGATTTTTTAGAACTAGAGGCATTATTTAGACTTGAGAAGTGACCATAATTTGTCATAGCTGAGCATCTAACTAGATCACAATAGCAAAGAAAGGGAACCAATCACACCATAAAAATTTGGTGTTAGTTTGTGTCGATTTGGGTCTGTAAATGGCTGAGGAGAATTAGGAAGGATATCATATAATGTTCCCAACTAAGAGTAAAAAAGATCAAGATGTTGAGCATGTGAAATGGCATACTCCTTGGTGACTACCCCAATCATGGTGAAAATTCTAACAATTTGTTGGAGAAGGGATTGGGTGAACCAGTCAATAAGGTAATCATTAAGAAGCCTAGTTTGTGTTAAACTATTTCATTGTGCCACTCGTTAATATGATCAGAGATATGAGGGGCATTATCTTGTTTGAAATTTGAAGCAAAGTTAACATAAACTATTTCACCAAAGTTAAGTTATGGAACCATCACATGAATAGGTATAGGTAAGAATTCCCATGAATGATCTTGATTACTATGTCACGTATTGAAATCTTTAATTTCACAAATAGTTTCACCATCTCTAATAGATCAAATAGCTACGACTTTAGGCAACACTTTTGATGGATTTTACTTATTGTTAACTAGATTTATTATTTCTTTGTGATTGAAGTTGAAAAGTGGAAATACAAAATATTTAATAAATGAGAGTAAATATTATTTCAAGGGTGTTACCAAGCGTATTGCTTGAGGTTTTATATGAGACAAGTAGATATTGCTAGAATAATAGATATTGAAAGATAAAAAGTGTAGCAATAGGTATCAACATATAAAATGAAAAATTTCGAACACTTTTCCATGCTAGATATTCCAAAATCTATAGTAGCAGTAAATAAGAATTAACCACTAAAGGGAAATAAAAATTGTCCATACAGCATACATGGGGGAAATATTTGCTTTGTATGTGTTGTATTGAAGTGGCTTGGGAGATTATACATGGACCATGAACATTATCTTGCACCTCTTTTGGGCCCTTAGGGACTAGTTTTCATCCTTGAAAATGTTAAAGGGCCTAAGAACCATCCCTTAGATGGTCTCCATGAGCACCATTAGGCTGACTATTCACCTTAAAGGCACTGGGAGGTGGTTTTGTACCATATGCATAGTCTGTATTATTACTAAGCCTTAACAACCACTCGTAGGCCCTAGGATGATAATGGTGTTTCTCCTTAGATGATGTCCAACACCCCAAACAAGGCCATCCTTGTGGGGCAAAATTATCCTCACATTAACACCCATACAACATCTATATACCTATGGTTTATAATGATGGAAAATAGTGATCCCCATCACCTAATTGTGCAAAAAGGCCCAACTAACCTAGATGCCATGTCAAACATGTCCTCAATATTAGCATATCATCCTACATTATCCATTAGCTCATGGAGATAGAGGGTTCAAGGACTCTCACTTGATGGTTGGGGACTATAGTCCATTGAGAGGTCAAATGTCAGGCTAACTTTATTAAGGACACCTCAAGGTCAACCAACGCTAATGAAATGTATTAGTTGTTGGTGCATCGACCTATCAAAATGTCACAATATTGGGTAGTAGACATTAGTAAGTAGGACACTGGTCACCAACAAGAAACCTTGATATCGATAGAGTAATGATGTGGTGAGTGGATGTGGACCCGGGGATACCGCATGCCAATTATGTGGTAGTTGATTTGACATGCTAACTTCTCATTATGATGTGGCACCAATGTGGGTCTAGATGACATGGCATACCAATGTGGCAAGTGATGTGGCATGTTGACATGGTAATGGAAGGTTGACTTGGCACCAAGGTGATGTCTAGGTGGTAACCATATAATGACAACATGGATGTTGGGCTTTTGGATGTTAATATATTAGCTAATTAGTATCAATGACACTCTTTAGCCTCTTCCGAGGGCCTAGTGGCTTGATATCCCGACCATTGGTCTTTCAAGATATTAGGTATTGAGACATTAGGGCTTTAATCTACAAGCTCGTATGTATGTTAGGTGTCGAGTATCGAGACAATAAGCATGTATAGAGCATTAAGTGTCCTGGGGGGAATAGGAGCTTAGTGATACGGCAGGTGGATAAGGTAGATGATGGAAATGTAATTGTGTTAATTGATGACCCACTGTTTGGTTATGTGAAGAGTGAGTAAGAAAGTTTTAAACTAATGTGATATTTCAAAAGTGGTCGATGGTGGCAATAATAACCAAATTAATTGACTAGGTAAGCTACCTTGGAAGTTGATAGGCCATTTTATAATGGTGACATGTGGGAAAAGGTATGTCATGTGCTTGACAAGAAGAAAATAAATATGTATAGGAGATAAGTTACAATATAAACTTAAATAATACCAAAGGTCCAATAAAACACCTTCTTTTAGACTATCCAAAATAAGAATTTGTAAAGAAGAAACTAGGATCCCATCTTATTGTTTATATCATTGCTAAAATGAACATGCCCTGATTATTCAATATCTCTTGTAATGGAACCAAAATTATGTATCACTTGAATAGTTATAAGTAAAAATTCCCATAAATTATCTTGATTACTATGTCACATATTGAAATCTTTAATTTCACAAATAGTTTCATCGTCTATAAAAGATCAAATAACTATGACATTAGGCAGCGCTTTTGATGGATTTTACTCATTGTTAACTAGAATTATTATTTCTTTGTGACTAAAGTTGAAAAATGGCGGCGGCTAAACGCCTTCAAGCAGGCACAAAAGCCAGTAAGGCCACCAAACATTGGAGGCTGGCTAAGGCAACTGAAAGTATAGCGGAGATGATAGTAGAAATGAGAGGCATAGTTTTCCAATCAGTAAGAAGAAAGGCGAATGGGTTGGCAAACCACGGTGCTGACAATCCGAACATAATCACGAATAGTTGTTGGCAGGAGGTAGACTGCCCAATCCTCAAGGTGACATGTGCACAGCTGGCAGAGAAGGATTCAAACCAAGCCGATCCAACCTAGCTGGTGATGGCTTCGGGTTACGGTACCGGAATTTTGATGAAACCGGTAAAAGCAGTAATAATCACCAAAGCAACGAAATGACAGGACTTCTTGGGAGGTGGATCTCCTGGCGGCGATAGGCCAGCCAGATGATTGATCATTACAGATCGAGCCACAGAACTTATAGCATCAGCAATATCAAAATCAAGACACTTGGAAGGGATCCGTATAGAAAGACATCAATAACATTTATGTTGATTACAAAAGAGGCGGGGTGGATCGAGGCACAACATATGAAGAACCGATATGCAGGCAAACAGGGTATGTCAAATACAACTATCAACCATAGCAACCGATCAAACGTACAGGACACCTGGCTTAATGCTAAATGGATTATGAGCAGCCACTTTCAATCTAATTTGACCTGCAACGGCCTTGCTTGTGTGAACCTCAATCAAATTTATTGCAAAAATACTCCCACCTACATCGGGATTAAGGCTAAACTCAGGAGGGTTCACAAACGAAAACACTATAAAGCAGAGGGTATTTTCCCTGTTTTCTCCACAGCTTCTCATAATAGTGTCGAGCACGCATCCGTGAACGGTAATTGCATTAGCTGGGAGGAGCATAGAGAGACAGATATGGACGCGGGAGGATGCCGCTGTGCTGCTGCAAATCAGGACCTCCTAGAGGCGAAGAAAGGCTATGAGACCCGTGCAGCAACTAAGAACAAGCACAAGGTTGCTGAATTGGAGGCTAAGGTTAAGCAGGCGGAAGAAGGGCGCACGGAGGAGGAGATTGCAGAGGAGGTGGATTGGTTGAAGGATCCGGGAACCCCCTCGAAAAAGGCTACTCAGTTTGTTAGAACAAAGGCAGAGAGTTGGCGAACCAAGATGCTCATCGCCAAAGCTCTGGAATCGATCGAGAAGGAGAAGCAGCATATCGTGACTGAAGTGAACCTCACGGAGGCTCATATGGCAAAAGTAATTGACTACAACAACTCGCTGGATGGCCGAATCACCACTGTGCATCAAGCCATTCAAACAGTGAACAGGAAGCTCACTCTGCTCATTAGGCTTCTGAGAGATACTGTCAACCTAGCTCCTGGCACTCCGCAGCCGACCACAACTGAGGTGCAGGAGAACGAATCTTTGGCAGCCGTGCAAACAAGGATGGACAATCACATGCGGCAGATGGGTCTGAACACCATCAATCAAATGGGAAAGTTTATCTAGGGCAGTCCCTTTTGTTGTTTACTCCGGCTTTATCTATGTTTCGGCCTAAGTCTGTCTATGTTAATGTCATGAAATGTAATGTCTCGATAGTCTCGGTTTATAGGAACAAGCTTAGCTCGAGCCACCCTGCGAGGTGTGTTTTTTGCAGTTTCTTTTTCTGAACTCTCTGAGCAGGTGATTGGTTATGGCTCATTATTCATCCCTGCTTTCGATCTGCTACGGCGGATTTTTTGTACTATACTTTGTTATATAATATAAACTTCTGACTTACAC